>JAZAYU010000059.1:737018-949518 GCA_038501625.1 Corbicula japonica | reverse complement strand
TGCACATTTCCAGTCCAGTCCATTATCTTTTCAACCCATTGAAGGTATTTCATGAAAAGACCATATGCAAAACCCATGTGTCAACCTGGCTGGGTAAAGGTCAAGGTCACTAGTGGTCTTTGGAGGTTTGAATCATGTATTTCATAACTGCCCAACAGCTAGACAGACTGTGTTAAACCTTATGATCGTTGCACATATTTATTTGTTAATTTGCAATTAAGCATCTATAACCTTTCCAACATTTCCACATGCGGTGGGGGATATTGCTGTTGTTCCTACTGCCTTGTTAATATTATTCCAGTTTGCTCATGAATGTTTGGCAATAGTTGTTGTTCTTTTAATCTTTAAATTGCATTTATTTTAAATGAATCAAATAGTCAAGTGTACTGTTTCCTGTGACAGCTCTTGTTTATAACTTTTGTAACTTATTATAAAAAATAAATGAAATGAACTTGAAAATTACATTTAACCTTTTACTGCATGGGAAATGGATGGTAGCTAAATTGGCAAACAGTGTAGATCCAGGTCAGTGGTCACATACCTGCTGTCTAATCAGGATCTACACTTGTCATTGGTGTTAGCAGCATTCAGTATTCACTACCTGTAGATTTAATGTTAGTTATAACTTTTATCCTCATATTTGGAATTGATGGCCAGGCTATATTTTTTATGTCATGTATACAAGAATCAGGTGAGCAATATAGTGACAAATGGCTCTCTTGTTCTATTTTGAAGATCACATTCATTTTATTCTACCTGTTGCACTAACTTAACTTTAAGGTTTAAGAAATATTTTTTTCAAATTTATTTTTTGTTTACGGTTTTCTGACCAATCCTGAAATTCGAGGCGTAACCACAAATACAGTTGGCATGGAAACAATTCACTAGGATTACAAGAAACATCATTTTAAAGGTTGATCTTATTCATAAAAGCATTATGATCAGAATTTTATCCTCTTGTTATATTCTGCAAAAATAACAAGTATTTACTTTTTATGCCCCCATAAAGTAGTTGCATTTGTCCGTCCGTACGTACATATGTCCTTAAATTTTGAGGCATCAACTCCTCCTAAACTATCAGGCAGATTTCTTACAAACTTGGGCAGATGATCAAGCAGCATGTGTAGATGATTGTAAAGAAAGGTATTTTTTCTGGCAATCATTTTTACCAGAGTTATGGCTCTTTGTTATTACAAATATTGTTGCAGCAGTAGGGGCATCAGTGTCCGGGGACACATTCTATTTAAACATCATTTGTTACATTTATATTCTTATTAGGATATTTTAATTTATTAAGGAATGCTTTAATGAACAGAGGTTTTATTTTTATACCCCCACAATGTGAATGGTGTATAGAGTTGCACTTGTCTGTCCGAACGTACATCCTTCAAATCTTATGCCATCAACTCCTCATTTACTATTTGGTTGATTTATTTCAAACTTGCATAGATTATCCGACAGGATAAATAGATGTTCGTAAAGAAAAGATATTTTTCTGCAACAGTTTTTACCATAAATACCACCTTTTTAAAATGTTCTTATACAGTCAAACCCGTCTTCAAAGACCACTCAGGGGCAAACCCAAAACTGGTCTTTAAAGGCAGAAGGTGGTCTTTGTTCTATGGTGAATTTGCTCTTTAAATCAGTCAGTGGGACAAGTTAAACATGGTCTCTATGTACAGGTGGTTTTTGTTTACAGGTGGTCCTTAGCACAGGTTTGACTGTATATGGATGATAGAAGATATGAAATGTAGATCATAGAATACTAGAATAAAATACTTTGTTCGCTCCTTGGCCAGAGGTAGCCTACTAAATCAAAAAGCAAACAGTAAAGCATATGCTTGCTGATCTGGATCTACACTTTTCTACCCAAGCTATAAGCGTGTTTCTATGAAGTAAATGGTTCAAGGACATTTTTGCTGAGTAGACACATTAATTTAGAGACATTAATTTATAGTAAGTAATGATTTAAAGACATCCTAGTTGGTAAAAATGTGTCATTCTATCCAGTAGAAATGTCTTTCTTAGAGTAAGAAGTCTTCAAAAGACATTCTAGCGGGTAAAAATATGACATTCTAGCCGGTCTTTCTTGAAATTTAATATGTTTTCTGCCAGCATGAGATGTATATGGTTTACAGAAATGGCAATGATTTTTAGGAAGCTTTAGAAGTTATTCACCATTGAGCAGACGACATTTAAAGTATTCAGGTGAATGAATATTATTCTAATCACAAAGCTCATTATATTGTTGCCTTATATTGAGCAAACGACATTTTACCCTTTCACTGCCATAAGGACGGCTTAAGCTGTCCCTATTATTTTCGGCGTATTTGCCCTATGGACGGCTTCAGCCGTTTCTACCGTTTCTATATATATACCAGCATGCAAAGCGGGGTTTTCTATGCTGACGTAGGCAGATCATTCAAATATTGACCAATAATGTTATTGCTTTTGTTTTCACATGTAAACATAGTAATTATTTGATATATCTATAAATAACCAGCCTCATTCTGACCTTGGTATTGGTATTTGTTTATGTGGTAAAAAAACTCTCGGCGCTGATGATGTCAATTCTGGTTTTCAACGTTGGCAGCGAAAGGGTTAAAAATATTGGCCAAAAAAATCTTAATCCTTTCCTCAATATATACACATTTTTACGCATGTGCGACCAGTGTAGATCCAGATCATCCAGCACATCATTCTTTGCAATCTGATCAGGATCTGCACTGGTCACATATTTGTCAGAAATAACCAATCATAAAGCGAACACTGCAGATTCTGATCTGACGGCAAAGATGGATTTACACTGTTCGCCCACACGATAAAGGTGTGTCTATGGAGGAATTTTAGGGTTAATCACAAAGTTCATTTTATCGTTGCCTAAAATACTAAAAAATATTATGTTTTTCAAAATACTAGAACAGCATCCATAAACCCAATTACAATTTTAAACTAGAATGTAATTAAAAAATGTAAAAAATTTCTGAAAGTGACTGATATAAAAATTTCATATTATACATGTAGCAAGAATTTTGTTTAAAATTTAAAAACAACAAAACTAACTGTCACATACAGAAGATTGGAGAGGGTGTGTCAGGCTCTGATAAAGCCATGAAGAACATAGGAATTTTTTTAAGAATAGGTCTTGCTTAAGACTGTTGGCACATGCGCCGCCTGTCTAAAAAGTGAACAATGGAGATACTGATCAGATGGCACTGATGTGCTAGCTGATCTGGATCTACACTGTTTGCCCATGCCATAATGGCATGTATGTAGAAGAAAGGGTTAAGCTGACCTTTGAGTTCAAGGTCACAGTTGGGCTTCCTAAGACACTTATTTCAGTGACAACTGTTTCAACAACAAATGATAGATACTGTGGTGTCTTTTTTTTGCGAGGATGAATTTTCACGTAGAAGCTGCAAAATACATTTTCTTTAGGGAATAAATTTGTGCAATTTTATTATTCTCATATTTTAAAGTTACATTTTACTGGTGTTTTGATTCACGCAAATCCTAGTGGGAAATACGCAAAAATTATACTCACATTAACTATAATGAGACCATTGTATGGCACACATGTCATATGTCATACTAACACATTTCTATAATGTTCATTTTTAATGAGTTGAATTCAAATTGGCCTTGTTATTGGGCCAAGGGTGATTATATTGGCCCGAGGTCGAAGGCTGAGGGTTAATATGACTGCCCGAAGCACAATAACATGGCCAATGTGAATTCACTTGATTTATGACAATTTTATAAATTAACTGAATAAAAACATCAAATTCATAAGACTAAACTGGGCCAATACAAGAATTACCGGGTCAATATTAGAATTGCTGGGCCAATATGAGAATTGCTGGGCCAGCATGAGATAGTAAATTAACAATACTTGTAACAGTCCAATAATTTATTATATTTTTGTTGATTTCAGTCATTGCTGTTCCATTTTGACTGTGTGACCTCTGCTCATCCGACAAAAGTGCTCATGACTTTGAAAAGTAGTCCAGTACCAGCAGAAAAAGCCCAACCTCTGGAAATGGAACTCATTCTGCCAGGTAAAATCCACCACCTGTTTCATACTTCTAGCAATACACTTCAACTTCATCCTCTATGATGAAGTCTTATTCACCTAATAATTCATAATGTGTGTGACTTATTACTAAAGAGGAGTGGCTATCGTAAAAGCCGCTCACAATTTATTGTAGTGTGACTATGTTTTGACGTGTGACATCCACGAGAAAGCATATTTGCCATGACTTGCTGCAAAATAGGGTGCCATCATTCATTTTGTTGTCAATGTGGCTGTTTCAACAGCTATTCAAAAAAAATGTATGATGGATTATTCATATTAATTTTTGTATTATAATCTAAAATAAAAAAAATATAGCAGGACAACAAAAAATATTCATAAGAAATTTAAAAAATGCTGAAAATATAAAATTGTGATGTGATTTTTATTGTCATCACATGGTTTGTTACGTCATGTGATGGCCAGGGAATGTGCCAGTCAAATATCTGCTTGGAGGTTGTACCCATTGATGCCTTTATTCCATAAATGCGCAATTTTATGCTTGTGCAAACAGTGTAGATCAGATCAGCCGACACATTCATGCCGTCTGACCAGGATCTGAACTGCTCACATTTTGGTCAGAAATAACCAAACAAATATAAAAGCGAACAGTTTATATCCTTATCAGATGGCATGGATGTGCCAGCTGATCTGGATCTAAACAATTCACCCTTGCAGTAAAGGTGTATCTATGGAGGAAAGGGTTATCCCTTTACTCCATTGGATGCTTCATATCCCAGTGTAAATCCAGATGAGCTTTCACAGAATGCATGGACAGTCTGATCCGGATCTTTACTGTTCACTTCTTGGACAGAGATTATAACTATCTTGCATAACGTGGTTGTCCTTGATAACGTGGTAGTAATCAACTACAGTAAAACACCAAAATGACGACCAGCCTGAAATTATGACCTCCAAATAAGACTGCTATTGCAATGTCCCTTCCAACAGTTTTATACTAGTTTTAATCCCTAAATTAAGACCACCCCACTATTATGACAACTTTAGTCCAGTCACAGAGGTGGTCTAAATGAAAGGGTTTCACTGTATAAACATTCAAACGTGTCCTAAAGACCAAAAACCACCTGTACTGAGTGAAAGAGACCAATCGTTTTATTTGTCCCACTGACTGATTTAAATAGCCAATTCACCTTTGAACAAAGACCATATGGCTTTAAAGACCAATTTTGGGTTCGCCCTATGAGTGGTCTTCCAAGACAAGTTTAATTGTACTTGTAACTTCAGAAACATGGCTTTTTTTATGTGCAAGTTAAAATGTTGAAAGGGTTTGCAACAGGTAGCACAATAAACTATAAGGTACAATAAACTATAAGGTATTAAATAGTGTGTGCTGTGCTCTTGATTTTCTTGCCATGACTTGCCTGCACGTATCTGCATAGAATTAATGCACAGGAAATAAGTTTCTCTAGCTGTATATTTAAACCCTTTCCTTTATTGGGTAGGCGAACAGTTTAGATCCAGATCAGCCGGCAAATCCTTGCCATCTGATTAGGATCTAAACTGTTCGCTTTTTGATTGGTTATGTTATTTCTGACCAAAATGCGACCAGTGCAGATCCTGATCAGACTGCATGGATGTGTCGGCTGATCTGGATCTACACTAGTCGCACATGTGTAAAAATGTGTATATATGGAGGAAAGAGTTAATTGATCTCGTTGGGAGTTTGTCTCATATTTCTTCAAGTTTGCTACTAAAATCCAGAAATGCTTTATGGCTATATTAAATTCCCCTGCCGCATAGCGGCTGGGGATATAGGAATGGTCTTTGTCCGTCCGTCCGTGTGTGCACATTTCGTGTCTGGTCCATAACTTTTCAACCCCTAGAAGGAATTTCATGAAACTTTAGTCAAATGTTCTCCCCATCTAGACGATACGCAGAACCCATGTTCCATCATGGCCTGCTCAATGTCAAGGTCACCAGAGGTGTTTGAAGATTTGAACCATGCATTTCGTGTCCAGTTCATATCTTCTGAACCCCTGGAATGAATATCATGAAACTTAAGTGAAATGTTCACTTCATGAACCTGATGTGCAGAACCCGTGTTCCAACCTGGCTGGCTCAAGATCAAGGCCGCCTGTGGTGTTTGAGCATATTTCATGTCCGGTTCATAACTTTTCCACCCATAGGAGGAATTTCATGAAACTTTAGTCAAACGTTCTCCCAATGAAGAAGACGTGCAGAACCCATGTTCCAACATGGCCGCCTCAATGTCAAGGTCACCAGTGGAGTTTTTGAAAAGCCTTGAAGGATTTTCATGAAAGTTGCATGCTTTGTGTCCGGTCTATAACTTTTCAACCCTTAGAACGAATTTCATGAAACTTTAATCAAATGTTCTCCACATCAAGACGACATGCAGAACCCATGTTCCAACTTGGTCGGCTCATTGTCAAGGTCACCAGTGGTATTTAAAGATTTGAACCATGCATTTCATGTCCAGTTCATATCTTCTGAACCCCTGGAATGAACCCCTGGCTGGCTCAAGGTCAAGGCCGCCTGTGGTGTTTGAGCAGGCCAATACTCTGAAACTTATCTGAACACGACATACCCTTGCACTTGAATTGGCTTCCACCTGCCCAGAGCTATTGTTTAATTTGCTCTTAACCATCCATAACCTTTCAAACATTTACATCTGCAACGGGGAATATTGCTGTTGTTCCGACTGCCTTGTTGGTATTAAACTGAAGTCAGGAAGTTTTGATAAACTAGAAAATATTTTGAGTTAAACCTGGTTCTACGGATTTTGATGCCCCAACAAAGGGGTAGGCATATAGAATTGCACTCGTCCGTATGTCTATCTGTCCATCCATATGTCTGTCCATCAGAACGTACATCATTTGCAATTTGAACATCATTTGCAATTAGCCCACCTTACTAGAAAAAGAAGACCTTATTTGGGGCGAGTCACGAGAAAATGTACCTTCAGTCATAATTTATGACATTTTGGAAAGAACTTGCAATAATATATTATTTTCACATAACTAAAAAGTGATTTTAATACACATTTTGTTACAAAATTGGTATATTTTTACCGCGAAATGCATAATAATGAATGTCATCTGTTCAACTTCGTGACGTCATTTCAAAGATTGACATCAACTGTCGGAAGGTACCTTTACCCATGACAGGCCCCATTCCTAATTTGTAAAATTGGATAACAGTGTAAATCCAAATCAGCAGGCACATCTGTGCCATCTGATCATAACCTACACTGTTTGCTTTTAGATTCATTTGGTTATTTCTGAATGAGATGTGCATTTTTAGTGCAGATCCATATCAGATGGCACTAATGTGTCAAAACATGTATGTATGGAGTAGAGGGTTAAACTCGATTAGTTTGGTCATATCTTATGGACAGATACGCAGGAGAATTTTTAAGTAAATGTGCCAAGCGAAATTCCACTTCCATCTGCAATAACTGAAATAATGGGTTTATTTCGAAAGAAAAAAATTGCATGAAAAATTGAAAAAAGATATAAATTCATATCCTACACCCTTAGGGCACTAAACTAGATTCAAGTTGGTTTGGTGAAAAAAGTCACAGCTACTGAAACATACATCAGCTCACTATTTTGCCACCAAAAACCAGAACAGACTGAAAACAAGTTCACTACAAACGTTCTAAATATAGTAACAAACAATAAGTAAAACCCCTCTACGAAGACCACGTCAGGGACTGGAAAAAGTGGTCTTATTAGTGAGGCAGTCTTAATATAGGGGTAGAATATAATGAAAGACTGTTCAAAGGAACTCTTAATATATGGGTAGAATATAGTGAAAGACTGTTCAAAGGGACTCAATATAGGGGTAGAATATAATGAAAGACTGTTCAAAGGGACACTTAATATAGGGGTAAAATATAGTGAAAGACTGTTCAAAGGGACTCTTAATATAGGGGTAAAATATAGTGAAAGACTGTTCAAAGAGACTCAATATAGGGGTAGAATATAGTGAAAGCCCGTATAAAGGGACTTAATATAGGGGTACAATAGTGAAAGACTGTTCTCAGGGTCTCAAAATATAGGGGTAGAATTAATATAGTGAAAGACTGTTCAAAGGGACTCTTTATATACGGGTAGAATATAGTGAAAGCCTGTTCAAAAGGACATTAATATAGGGGTAGAATATAGTGAAAGCCTGTTCAAAGGGACATTTAATATAGGGGTAGAATATAGTGAAAGCTTGTTCAAAGGGACATTTAATATAGGGGTAGAATATAGTTAAAGACTGTTCTTAGGGACTCTAATCTATTATAGGGGTAGAATATAGTGAAAGACTGTTCAAAGGGACTTTGAAGAAGTGGTCTTATTAGCCGGGTGATCTTTATAAGGGGTTTTACTGTATCAAAAGATTTGTTATTAGTCTTTAGGCATGCAAAGGGATGTCCTGTAACATGTCCCTCATATAAGGTCAATTGGGGAAAAGGAAACTGAAAATTACATTTTCTAAAGCAAGCTTAATCACTTCAGAATCCCCAACAAATGGAAAACACCACAATTCTAACCCATCTGTATGTATTTCAAACAAACAACTTTAACCTTTTACTCCATAATATTTATAATGCATTTTTACCTGTGGAAGCAGTGTAGATCCATATCAGCTGGCACATCTGTGCTGGTTGATCTAGATCTACACTGTTTGCCCTTGAAATAAAGGTGTATCTATGGAGTAAAGGGTTAAAACCCATGATGGGAAAAATCTTGGAGTTTTCCAGTTAGAATTAACTGCAGAGAACCGTGCATAAGTTAACCTGGTAGACAGTAATGTAAGACTGTAGGTTAGAGAGTAAAGTCAGTTAAGTGAGCTTGTTTAAGTTACCGTTACATCCTTATTATGTAATGTCAGTTTAATAATCAGGTAAAGGGTACTATTTCAAATGTCAGTGTAATGAAACCATCGAATATCTTATCTGAGAATAATAGAGCTGTGCAATTTTATTATTTGTACTTTACGCTTGAAATTAGATCCCTGCAACCTTTCATGATACCAGTATATAATGTTTTTTATTGTCTTATATCAAATTTTAATCCAAGTGAAATTAAAATTTTACAGTGTGCTTTCTGTAATTTCAAACTGCAACTTCTTTTTACAGCAATTAAAATAAGTTTTTGAGGACAACGGCACATTTTGAGTCAGTTACCTGGCAGCAGAAAATTTTATTGTTTTTCAGGAAATTTAATGGTACTTTCAAGTTTCTACAAACCTTTAAGTACACTGACTGACACATTTCAGATCAATGAACAAATGTTCAAATATTCATACACTGTAGACATAATCCAATTGCAGGAATTGGTCTACAGTGTTTGCTTGACATGGAATATGTTCCTGGAGTGCCCCAAATTCAATGACTTTGTTTGGCTTTTTGGGTGGCATTACTGTTGTATTATTTAATTTCACGTGGATTAAATTTCGAGCAAATAACATATTAGTGACATTTTCTCGAGGGCTAAAATTTGCGCACTTGTATGACTCTAATAAGACTAGATATTATATGGTTTTATTTCGCTTAGGACTTGATTTTGTGCACTAACCCTAGCGCAAAATACCCGAAAAATTAAACCATCGCAAAATATAATGATACTTCAGTAGCTTATGTATTGAAATCTTTTTCTGCCCATGAACAGGCTCCATCAATCCAAGCTTGCTAGAATTTCAAAATTGTGGAATTTGGTGGTTTTCAAAAATCTATTAAAATTCTCTAGCATCAATCAAGATACAAGGAAAAACATAAATTGAGATATATATCCCTCTATGCTTCAGTTCAAAGAAAAGGAAATAGTTGTCATATGATTAATGAGAAAGCATGCTAAATTTCAATTAATATTAAAGTCTAAGTTACCCAGTTAGTATACAACTTGTACAGTGGAGCATTAAGTTACTAAGTAGCATATGTTATCAATAACTAGTTATGTGACAAACAAATAATTGTGTCCATTACTGGATATTGAACCTGTAGTGTACAGGGTCTGAGTCTAGCCATGCAAATCCAAACATGCTACTGATTGAGCTAGCGAGGACAACTAACTCTGATAAACATAATCACTAAATAACTTAAGACCAGATATTTACTGATAACAGCACTGACTTTAAGTACTGGGAGACTTTCTATGGTTGTCACACTGCACTAAATAGCGCTACTGTGATTTTCAAATAACAGTGGCCGTTCATGGAACTAAACATGTACGGTATGGGCACAGCGCCTAGTAATGAAAATCCAAATGCTACTGATTGAGCTAGTTAATTTAACCCTTTCCTCCATAGACACACCTTTATTGCGTGGGCAAACAGTGTAGATCCAGATCTGCACTGTTTGCTATTTGATTCATTAGGTTATTTCTGACCAAAATGTGACCAGTGCAGATCCTGATCAGATGGCACAGATGTGAAGGCTGATCTGAATCTACGCTGGTCGCACATGTGTAAAAATGCGTATAATGTGGAGGAAAGGGTTAAATATGGTTTACCATCCAAAAGTTTAAAATTTTGATGTTGCCAACTTCTCTTGATAAGTATTGATCTTTGGAAAGATATTTAATTTGCCCATATCTGTCAAAAGATCATGCTTTGTATATAAACAGAGTATCATGTGACTGTCTACTTACCTTTAATCAATTATACATGATCTGGGCTGTGTGTACTGTAAAAAGTAATAAATCTTGCGGCTTGTTTAACATGTCTCATTAAATCAAAAGTTTGCTTACAAAGTAGGTTATCCGTAAAGGAGTGATGTTCTCCTCGCATGTCAAAGATATTTCTATGTCGTTAAATTTTGTCTGACGTTACATAAAATACATAAAATTCTCATCTCGTTAGATATTGTATGCCTACCATAAGAAACAGTCGAGACTGGCATGTCATAATAATGGACTACCAGTGTATGTAATGAGAACAGTAATGCAACAGTGTGGAATTTTCTTTGACAAATTGTTTGTCTTTACTCAAAAAAGATGGTTTCTCTGAAAGTTTAAGCTTTCACAAATTAAAATCTTGCACGATATGCCTTCAGTTTCATTTTCCCCTAGCTAGGCAATACTGACACAGTACTTGATATATTGCTGCAGTGAGGAAGTAAATTCCATGCAAGACATGAGGCTGAAGAATTTGAAACCAGTCTCAAATCTCAAGCATCTGATTGACAGAAATGGTTTCCATGCTCAGTTTTATAACATTGGAGTCTGAAGTTGAATTTCGAGGGGTAAAAAGTGAAAAGATTTTATCTGCTTCTTTAATTACTATCACTTTGAACCGTTTTGCTTTAGACTCACAATTTGTTCCCTAAGTTTCAATGTCACAAATATAATATACTGACTGCCAATGAAAACGCAATTCTTTATTTTTTTATTACACTTTTGATTTCTGTCAAAGTTAAATAGTTTGGCAAAGGTTGATGTCTTTTAAAATCAGTAAGATGCCATTGGGACAGACAAGTAATTATCGACAGTAAACAATGCATCAGACGAGCGATTTCACGTTGAGACATCCCTCTGTGGATCATGCCCTAAACATCATGTTGCTAGTTGTCTGAAAGCTTTGGAATTATCACATTTGTATAGAGTTGAACTTGAAAACTGAAGATGGGATTTGTGTAGCCGTAAGTAAAGGTTATTAAATGGACTTGATTTGAGGTTATTCATGTATGTCTACATGCCAAAATGAAAATTTTGTGCATTTGTAAATGGTTACTGTAGGAGAGAAAGTTTGAAAACTCAGTGGACCATTAATGTATCGATTGGTTACTTATTGATTTTAAAACACATCTACATTTGCCAATTTGTTACACGCATCAAAAATATTCCAAAAAATAAAGTGTTGTATTTTCTTTGGCAGTCAGTATACAATTTTAAACCCTTTCCTTGATATATACGCATTTTTACGCGTGTGCGACCAGTGTAGATCCAGATCAGCTGGCACATCTGTGCCGTCTGATCAGAATCTGCACCGGTCGCATTTTGTTCAGAAATAACCTAATTTATCAAATATCGAACAGTTTAGATCCTGATCAGACAGCACGGATGTGCCGGCTGATCTGGATCTAAACTGTTAGCCCTAGCAATAAAGGTGTATCTATACAGGAAAGGGTTAAATAATGTTCTAACTATACCAACCATGTAATTGTAATTTCTTTGCATAGAATGGTAGTAACTACTCTTTAAACCTGAAATATAGTAAGATACATCATTTTCACATTTTTTTTTACGAAATTACCATTAAATTTCATTCTTGCCTGTAAAAATCATTGACATTTTACCCTTTACTCCATAGATATGGCTTTTTGGCCAGGGCAAGCAGTTTAGATTCAGGGTTGGAGGTTATTAAACTGAGATTGGGAACCAGTCTCTAATCTCAAGCATCTGATTGGCTGAAATGGCGACTGGTCGCCATTTCAGCCATTCAGATGCTTGAGATTTGAGACTGGTTGCCATGCTTAGTTTTATAACCTTGGGCACAGATCAGCCAAAATTTTCACATTTTGATTCACCAGTTTGTTTCTGAAAAGAAGCAAACACTGTGAAGATCAATTTCTTATGGTACAGATATGCTGGCTAATCTGGTCACACATGTGACAAAAGGCGTATGTATAGAGTAAAGGGTTTTAATTAAGGACTAGTAGTAAGAACAAAAGTCACAAAATCTTCAGTACTTGGTATGTCCTTCATTTACATTCTCTATTACTTTTTGAAAATAAAGGTTATAAAGAAATTTGGAAAAACTTTGTTTGGTTCAGCAATGATTCGATTTTTTAGCTGAAGATAAAAGATAAGTGTTTCTGGTCTTTTTAGTAATTCAGTGATTTTGTTTTTACCCCTTAAATTTATTAAATGTTATTGATTTTAAAAGGGGCCATAAATAACCTAATTAATTCAATGCTAACAGTGCCAGTTCACATATCTGGATCTACACTGGACGCCTATGGGATAACAGCCGTATCCCATCTATTTAACGGTTAACCCTTTCCTCCGTAGAAACACCTTTGTTGCATGGGCGAACAGTTTAGATCCATATCAGCCAGCACATCTGTGCCATCTGATCAGGATCTAAACTGTTTGCTTTTTGATTTGTTAGGTTATTACTGACCAACACGCGAACAGTGCAGATCCTGATCAGATGGCACTGTTTGCACATGCGTAAAAATGTGCCCTCATCCAAGCTTTAGTGAAGGATGAGGGGCATTATTGAAGTAAGGCCGGAGGCCGAGCATGTATACTACAGCATATCGTTCTGACTAGTTCGATTAACTCGCGCGTTTAACGAAATAAAAATCGTACGCAGCCCACGTGATATACCGGAAGTGAAAGTAACACATGTTCATACTTCAAAGGATAAATGTTTTGTTGTTATCAATCAAGGGTGGGCAAAAAGAAATTCAAAACTGAAGTATAACTTAAATCTATAGTGCACCAAGGGTCACAGGAGTATACATGCTCGGCCTCCGGCCTAAGTTCAATAATGCCCCTCATCCTTCACTAAAGCTTGGATGAGGGCACATTATTTTGCGTAAGGCCTACGGCTTTCGCATGTATACTACAGCATCTTTAAAGAGCAACAAAACATTTCCAAACAAAAAACATTTAATACCCTTATCATAACAGCATTACTCAAACTATAACTTCTTTAACACTGCTTCTGTAAAAGAAATACTGTTATTACTTACAGAATGTCTACTGTAAAATTTTCTAAAATTCTTATCACCTGACCAATCCGCAGTGTTGAGAATTTTCTGCAAAGTACAACTATTACTTAATGCCGTAGAGCATGATGCACCTCTAAAAGAATGTGCTGAAAACTTGCTAATGTCAATACCAGACAAAAGTAACACAGATTTTAGCCACCTAGCTATTGTGCTGGTAGTCACACCTTTATGAGTAACATAAGAAATAAATACACTTCTAGTCAACCTAACACGTCTTGTTACACTCAAATAATGAATCAATGTGTGCATTGGGCACAACTTTTCATCCTTAAAATGTTCAATCTTCAATGAGTAGGAATGACCACTCCTAGAAGTCTTTAACAAACCAGGAAAAGAAAAAATCATGGCATGTTGTTCCTTCAACATATAATCCAAATTCATAGAAACTAAAGTCTGTGCCCTTGGAGCAGTAGCCAGGGCAATTAAAGATACCACTTTGTAAGTCAAAAGTTTCAAAGTAAGAGTAACCAAGGGAAATAAAGAAGACAAATACTTCAAAACACAAGTTACATCCCAAGTGAATGCATACCTAGGCAATGGTGGGATTTTAAGGAAAATGCCTCTCATAAAACGACTTATTAAATTACACTTATCACACCAGTTATTTCTGAAAAAGGGCAGAGTGTTGAGTAACATACCTCTATGCGTATTTAAAACAGAATATGATCTTCCAAGTTTATGTAAATAAAATAAATAATCCAACTCTATAATCTCAGTTGTTTGATAGGGATTGCCAAACCTGAGCATATTCCAAACAAACCAGTGTCTCCATGCATATTTGTACTGATTCCTGGTCCCTGGTTTCCACGAAGCTGTGATGATTGCAGCAATTGGTGGCGAAACCCCTCTTCTCTGCAGTGCCTCCCCGATACTACTGCTCCGAAAATCCTCATTCCTTTCCCCAAGGGATGCAGACGTCCGCTATGTGGAAGAAACAAAAGATCTTTATGACGAGGCAATCTAACTGGGATTGAAATCAAG
The DNA here is from genome assembly GCA_038501625.1 of Corbicula japonica. NCBI lineage: Eukaryota > Metazoa > Mollusca > Bivalvia > Venerida > Cyrenidae > Corbicula > Corbicula japonica. The sequence continues at coordinate 934,756 of JAZAYU010000059.1, read as the reverse complement.
CACTCCAACAACATGGGAAACCAAGACTGTGATCTCCAGTAAGGAAATATAAGAATTGCTTCATTTACCTGGTCTTGCAAAATCTTATTTATAACTTTACCAATTAAATTAAATGGAGGAAAAAGGTATGGGTGAAACTTGTCCCAGTTTAATGTGAATGCATCACTATGTAATGAACCAGGTTCTGGGAACCATGAGACAAAACAGTCAACTTGTTTGTTAAGCCTTGATGCGAATAAATCTACATCTGGTAAAAAGAAATGTTGACAAATCCTATTAAAAATAGACTCTTAATTTCCATTCTGTAGAATCAGAGAAATTCCTAGAATAAAAATCAGCAGTTTTGTCAATGCCAGGTATGTATACTGCAGATATATATAAATATCTCTTGTGAGGCACCATTCCCAAATGCTTTTGGCTAATAAATCCATGCCTTCTGAGCAGGGATTCTAAAATTTCAAAATCCCTATCGGACATTGGCGCCAAAATGGACATTTTGTCGACTTCCGGTTCAGCGCGTTCCGGAACAGCGACTTCCGGTCCCCGCGTTCAGCCTATTTCACTCACCCGACCCACAGTCTATTTCTCTTTTCCGGCATATTTTCTTGTCGGCGATATCCTACAACCTCTCAACAGATTAATGGTTTTCGAGCTGTAGACCGAAAAATTCTTTGATCGATTTATAAGAGCGGCACGTGACGTTTGAAGTTCACGGCGATCGGCGTCTTTGTTGTAATACACAAGCATTCCATGCATTTAAAACGTGACGTAATGGTTCAAAACAGTTAGCTTCAGCAGTGTTCATAGCGATTGTGAAGTGGATTGTTATTAAAATGTTTTATCTCTCGGAATTTCGGGAGGCAAGTATTCGCTTTACGTTAATATACGTCGATCACACCATGCTTTGTAACACTACATTATAGTTTTTTGAAATATTATTCTTTTCTTTACCGGATGTAGTAATTTTTGAATCTACGAACTCACAAGAGTCTGCGTATGCAACATTACTCAGAGTCGGAAATAAATGTTGATTACGTAGATTCTTGTAAATTTGAAATTTATTTGAATCATTATATGCGTAAGTAAGCAAGCTGGTCTCTCGAATTTTTTCACATTTAAGTATATATTCATTTGAGCCATTTCAAATTTGTTGTGAAATGCTAACAGTTCAAGTAAAATTCGCATGACATAAGTTTTCGTTAAATTTGATAAACAGCAATTTTTGGTCGTCGGTCTTTTAGAATTACGGACATATCGGACTCACACGTCTGTCAATAGAATGCAAACTGTTTTATCGTTTACGTTAAAATAAAACATCCATTTGTATTGCTATCTTAAATTCTGACGCCAAACAGCCTCTGACTAGCGCAGTCCATTTTTGGAAATTAAATAACCCACCCGTTGTTAAAATGAGACCGACCACATCCCGTTTCATCTATGCCGCAGGCTATTCACGGAACGTGTAGTCGTGGTAGTCATGGTAGCAGACTTGTGAAGTCGCTAATTGACAGGTTAATAGCTGATTAAGCTGTGAAAAAATGTACATGTAGGTAAATTGGTAACAGTTTGTAGGCCAATATTCATGACCGATTTTTTTAACCAATTTTGAAATTTCAATCGGACCATTTTCCCGAAAATCGGTCAATGACCGGCCTGCCGATAATTTTAGAATCCCTGCTTCTGAGGATATACCGCCCATGTCATTAATATAAGTGACTGCACTAATATTGTCTGACTGAATCTGAATATGGATGTCTTTTAGCTGGGGATAAAAGGATTGCAAACCATAAAATATTGCTAGCAACTCTAAATAGTTGATGGAAAACCCTAATTCATGCACGGCCCATCTACCATTGGCATGTTTATGAGTATTCAAATCCAAGGCTCCCCAGCCTTGAAAACTAGCATCGGTCCTACATCTTGTATTAATCTCCCTTGGTCTGATTCTTTTGCCATTCTTTTCAACAACAATCTTACTCCACCAGAACAGTTCCTGTCTGCTTTCCTCTGTCAAAACAATGTTATTATCAAAATTCATGTCCGAACTAAAACCAGCTAATTTGTTTCTCTCCATATTTCTGTAATGTAACGGGGCTTCTAAAACAGCATAAAATGCATTGACAACCGAACCTATAAAAGAAGCTAGCTCACGGACAACTACAACTTCTTTTCCTAACAATAACTTGGAATTTGTAATCAGTTTTTGAATTTTATCTTCAGTAAGAAAGACTTTAAACTCAACTGAATCAATAATAAAACCAAAAATACTATTCTCTGTGTTGGAATCAATACAGACTTTTGCTGATCAACAACAAACCCTAACTGTTCTAAAGTTTGAACCATAGTAATAGTGTTGTTTTGACATACAGCCCTGTCTCCGTTCATATTTAATGAATCATCAATATAGTATGAACATCTTATATTCTGATGTCTGAACCAGGCAAAAACTGGCTTTAAAATCTTGGTAAATACATAGGGGGCTCTTTTAAGGCCAAACGGAAGGGAAACAAACATAAAAAGTTGATTACCCCAACTGAACTTTAAATATTTTTGAAAATCTTTGTGAATTGGTACAGAAAAATAAGCATCCTGCAAATCGATGGACGTCATGAAATCATTTTCTTGCAAGAGGTCTAAAATAACTTTTGAAGTCTCTTGTTTAAAATGATCATAGTGAACAAATTCATTGAGATATTTTAGGTTGATAACTGGTCGAAATTTCCCATTTGACTTAGGAACAATAAATATTGTAGAAATAAACTCATCTTTTTCATGTGAAGAAGGTATGATAGCCCCTTTATCGAGTAATGCAGCAACTTCCTTTTCTACAATTTGCCTCTGCTCTTTATTAAAGGGAATTTCGTTTGGTATCCTAGACTGAAAAGGCTGTGAATCAAAATCAATACAATAACCAGAAATAGCATCAATTACCCACTGGTCTTGTGTTATTTTCAACCAGTTGCTAACACAGTATTTAAGTCAGCCAACATTACATACCTCTGGTACTAAATTTACTCGTTTGGGTTTGGGGGCGTAGCCACGGCGGGTTTTTTGAAATTCAGACTGTTGTTCCTAAAGCCACCCCTATACTGGCCCCTTTGAGGGTGAGGTTGGTATCTCTGACCATCATCATAGCCACCATAGTTAAAACCACCTCTGTGACCACCTCTTTTTGGGAATTTGCCACCACCTCGCCCTCGGCCTGATTGGTAGTTGTTATCATACTTGCTAAGATAAGCCATAGAGTCACATGCTTTAATCTCTTTCGCCACTTCGTCCCCAAATAATTTGGTGGTAACTGGCTGTGAAACATTACACAACGGATAATATTTCTTCTTCAAAGCTGGTCGGATCATATATCGTCTTCTGACAGACAGGTTAAACTGGACCTGCCCAATAAGCGCGAGTGCATCCGATAACAACGATTTAGCTTCAGCATTTGCGGAAATTTGAGACTTCAATAGCTCTGCTAATTTGATAATAGGGGTTATCCCCGCAGCCACTAAATTTTGAGTCTGAACAAGTAACCTGTCTTGTGACTGAAATCTCTTGCTCATAACTTTCCAAATCTCACTATTCACCGAAGGTGGGGAGACCAAATCACAATTTTCTGGAACACTGTACTTGTTGATCAAAGAATCAGTCTCGCACTGTGTTGTACACACAATGTTTATCATTTTTGCTAATGACTCGGAAATAGGCTTGCCTTTCATTGGAGCCTTAAGGCGTGGCATATCCCACTCATCACATTCTTGATCCTCTCCAAACAAAGCACCAGCCATATCAATCTTATTTTGCACATTAGCATTATGAGGCAAAGCCCCTTCAAAAGTGTCCTGTGGTGATTCCCCATCAGAAAGCTCATTTGCATCAACACTAATAGTCATCCTTGGCAAATTCTCTAGCGAGTTGCCAAAAACACAGTTAACATCAGCCTCTTCAGCATAGCCAGGCTCTGGCTGAATTCCGAGCAGTTCCCTCAACTTGGAAATATCAGCCTGTGACAGTTTAGAAATATCTAGAGAGTCCACTTGCTTACTGCTAGAGCTTTTACTTATTGTCAGATTGTTATGTATTGTTCCAACACCAGTTCTAAATGTAGAACACTAATGATTGTAGAAGCTTAGAATCCCTCTATAGTGAATCCCATTTAAGAGCTGCTGAGTAGTGTTTCCTATTAAAGCATATAAACTAATACAATAATCTGACAGCTTAACAGTGTGGTCGTCATGATTTTTAAAAGGCGAGATGGATAATAGAAATGCCCTTCGTCCGTCCGTCCCAAACAATTTTGTTCGGAGCATAACTCCAAAACTACTTGAGGGGTTTTATTCAAACTTCATACACTGACAGAGCACATTGGTAGGTAGTGTAGTGTGCAAGAACAATAACTCTACCTTGCCTATTTTTAGAGTTATTCCCCTTTATCATATTTACTTGATAAATTTTGTCCGTAGCATAACTCCAAAACTGCTTGAGGGATTTTATTCAAACTTCATACACTGACAGAGCACAATGGTAGGTAGTGCAGTGTGCAAGAACAATAACTCTACCTTGCCTAGTTTTAGACTCATTCCTCTTTATCATATTTACTTGATAAATTTTGTCTGGAGCATAACTCCAAAACTACTTGAGGGATTTTATTCAAATTTCATACACTGACAGAGCACAATGGTAGGTAGTACAGTGTGCAAGTGCAATAACTCTACTTTGCCTTTTTTAGAGTTATTCCTCTTTATCAGAATTACTTGATAAATTTTGTCCGTAGCATAACTCCAAAACTACTTGAGGGATTTTATTCAAACTTCATACACTGACAGAGCACATTGGTAGGTAATGCAGGGTGTAAAAACAATGCCTATTTTTTAGGGGTTTTCTTCAAACTGCAACCACTTACTTGTAAACTGTACTCAGCATAACCATAACTATATGGCATTTTAAGGATTTCCTCTCCAGGTAAATTATTTCCGGCGGGGGGGGGGGGGGGGGGGGGGCATTAACCATGTGTAACATGGCTCTTGTTAATTTTTATGCCCCCACCTTGAAATGGCGACGGACATTAAGAGTTGCTCCTGTCCGTCCGTCCGTCCGTCCGTCCGTCTGTCCGTCTGTCTGATATTCTCGTGAACGCAACTCCTCCTACACTACTGGTCGGAATTTAATGAAACTTGACCACAATGCTTGGCCTGATATGTAGTTGTGCATGAAGGTGGGGTTTCGCTCTTACATGTTCCGTTCAGAAGTTATTGCCCTTTGATACTTCCATTTACATTAGTTTTAATAGGAGTGTATCTCGTGATCGCAACTCCTCCTACACTACTGGTGGGAATTTAATGAAACTTGACCACAATGCTTGGCCTGATATGTTGTTGTGCATAAAGGTGGGGTTTTGCTCTTACATGTTCCGTTCAGAAGTTATGGCCCTTTGATAATTCCATTTACATTAGATTTAATAGGAATATATCTTGTGAACGCAACTCCTCCTACACCTCTGCTGGGAATTTGATGAAACTTTACCACAATGCTTGGCCTGATATGTTGTTGTGCAAAAAGGTGGGGTTTTGCTCTTACATGTTCTGTTGAGAAGTTATGGCCCTTTGATACTTCCATTTACATTAGTTTTAATAGGAATATATCTTGTTTCTTATATTTTGTGCATTTTGCCCATAACTTAAAAACTACTTGAGATACTGCCTTGAAACTTGAAATATATTTTCACGATTAAAATCTATATCATAACCAACAAGACCCATAACCATGCTTCCAATATTTTCAAATTATGCCCCTTTTTCACTGGATTTTTAAATAACTTGGTATAATTGTTCACAATATCAAGACGGTATGTCACATACATGCCCAAGCCTTTAGGTCCAAGGTTAAGGTCACTGTTACTAAAAATAGATTTTTCTTGTCCGGGCTGTTACTTTGTTATGAATGGAGGGATTTCAAAATAACTTGGCACAAATGTTCACCATGACAGGGCGATGTGTCACGTACCATGCCCATGCCTGTAGGTCAAAGGTCAAGGTCAGTGTTACTTAAAATAGAATTCTCTTGTCCAGGCTGTTACTTTGTTATGAATGGAGGGATTTCAAAATAACTTTGAACAAATGTTCACTATGACAAGGCAGTGTGTCTGCACAATACCCAAGCCTGAAGGTCCAAGGTCAAGGTCACTGTTACTAAAAATAGAATTTTCTTGTCCAGGCTGTAACTTCATTATAAATGGAGGGATTTCAAAATAACTTGACACAAATGTTCACCATGACAGGGCGGTGTATCGCATATCATGCTCATGCATGCAGGTCAAGGTCACTGTTACTAAAAATAGAATTCTCTTGTCCGGGCTGTAACTTTATTGGAATAGATTGATTTCAAAATAACTTGACACAAATGTTCATCATGACAAGATGGTGTGTCCCGTACCATGCCCATGCCTAGGTCCAAGGTCAAGGTCACTGTTACTAAAATAGAATTTTCTTGTCAGGGTTGTAACTACATTAGGAATATAGTAATTTCAAAATAACTTGGCAGAAATGTTCACCATGACAAGGTGGTGAGTTGTGTACCATGTCCATGCCTGTAGGTCCAAGGTCAAGGTCACTGTTACTAAAAATAGAATTTCCTTGTCTGGGCTATAACTTTGTTTTGAATGGAGGGTTTTCAAAATAACTTGGCACAAATGTTCACCATGACAAGGCGGTGTGTTGCGTACATTACCCATGCCTGTAAGTCCAAGGTCAAGGTCACAGTTACTAAAACTTGAATTTACTTGTTTGGGCTATAACTTCTTTATGAATGAAGGGATTTCAAAATAACTTGGCACAAATGTTCACTATGACATTGCATTGCATTACCACCAACTTCTTCACAGACATTTCCGTAATGAGAAGACAACAGTGCCACAAATACAAATAATTTACTTGATCATCAAGTTTATGCATATTCTTATAATTACCCGAACATCACTGTCTTTGAAATGCTATTATTCCCATCATTGCACTTTAGTTTCTGGAAACGATGCATAGCGGGGGCATCTGTGTCCTATGGACACATTTCTAGTTATTTTTTTCGTTTCGGGCCCCATTTAAGGGTAACACCATGTATTTTTAACCAGGTTTTCTTTAGAAAAATCCTGGTTATCAGATTGGGGTATGTCGTTGGGCGGGCGGATGGGCGGGCGGGCATCAACATTTTGTGAAGTTTTTTGTTAAAGTTGTGTTTTTCTCAGTAACCGTTCAAGGTATAACTTTGAAACTTAACATAGTTGTCTGACATATCAATACCAATTATCAGGACAAGTTTCATAATCCCTGACTGTATTTTGACATAGTTATGCCCCTTTTTCACTTAGAAATTTTGTGAAGTTTTTTGTGAAAGTTGTGTTTTTCAAATTCACCGTTCAAGGTACAACTTTTAAACTTAACATAGTTGTCTGACATATCAATACCAATTATCAGGACAAGTTTCATAATCCCTGACTATATTTTGACAAAGTTATGCCCCTTTTTCACTTAGAAATTTTGTGAAGTTTTTTGTGAAAGTTGTGTTTTTCTCAGTAACCATTCAAGGTACAATTTTGAAACTTAACATAGTTGTCTGACATATCAATACCAATTATCAGGACAAGTTTCAAAATCCCTGACTGTATTTTGACAAAGTTATGCCCCTTTTTCACTTAGAAATTTTGTGAAGTTTTTTGTGAAAGTTGTGTTTTTCTCAGTAACCGTTCAAGGTACAACTTTGAAACTTAACATAGTGGTCTGACATATCAATACCAATTATCAGGACAAGTTTCATAATCCCTGACTGTATTTTGATAAAGTTATGCCCCTTTTTCACTTAGAAATTTTGTGAAGTTTTTTGTGAAAGTTGTGTTTTTCTCAGTTACCGTTCAAGTTACAATTTTGAAACTTAATATAGTTGTCTGACATATCAATACCAATTATCAGGACAAGTTTCAAAATCCCTGACTGTATTTTGACAAAGTTATACCCCTTTTTCACTTAAAAATTTTGTTAAGTTTTTTGTGAAAGTTGTGTTTTTCTCAGTAACCGTTTAAGGTACAACTTTGAAACTTAATATAGTTATCTGACATCTCAATACCAATTATCAGGACAAGTTTCATAATCCCTGACTTATATTGACAAAGTTATGCCCCTTTTTCACTTAAAAATTGTGTTAAGTTTTTTGTGAAAGTTGTCTTTTCTCAGTTACCATTCAAGGTATAGCTTTAAAACTTTACATAATTGTTTGACATCACAGTACCAATTATTAGGTCAAGTTTCATAGGGGTTTTGATTGTGTTTTGCAAAAGTTTTGTCCCTTTTTGACTTAGATTTTTTGTAAAGTATTTTGTGAATGTTATCTGTTGATGCCAAATTGCCTGTTGACGCTTAGCTTGGTTTGTGGGTAGCTTATATCAACAGGCAGCTTGCGATTGCTACCCAGGTGTCTGTGATAAATGTCAAGGTCACTTGCTTAATATAGAAATTCAGCTTTCCCTCAATAACTTGAGTTTGCTTTTACCTCTGGATGCCAAACTTAGTATGGTACTAGCTAATATCAAAAGACAGCTTGGGATTGCCACAGGTATCTGTGATCAAGGTCAAGGTCATTGTTGCTAAAAGTAGAAATTCAGTTTTCCCGCGATAACTTGAGTTTGCTTTGGTATATTAACACCGAACTTAGTGTTGGTATCTAATATCAAGATGCAGCTTGAGATTGCTACCCAGGCGCCTGTGATAAAGCTCAAGGTCACTGTAGCTAAAAATAGAAATTCAGTTTCTGCTCAATAGCTTGAGTTTTCTTTGGCCTATTGACACCAAACTTGGTTTGTGGGTAGCTTATATCAAGACACTACTTAGGATTGATACCCAGGTGTCTGTGATAAAGGTCTATGTCATTTTTGCTAAAAATAGAAATTGAGGTTTCTCCTTATTACTTGGGTTAGCTGTGATCTATTGACACCAAACTTTCTTTGGGTAGCTGATACCAAGACACAACTCGGGATTTCTACTCAGAAGTCTGTGATCATGATCAAGGTCACTGTTGCTAAAAAAAGAAGTTCAGTTTCTTTATATCAGATATTTTCTTTACAAAAGTATAAGTATTAAATGAAAACCTGGTTTTTGGCGTGTGGCCACGACTTTTTCTTGTTCAGTTCTTTTACAATTACATTTAAATTTGCCATATAGTTTTGAGACAGCAAATAATTCGTTAGGGATTTGAGTTTTGTTGATAATTGATAACTATGTTGATAAAAACATTTCATATCCTTTGTCATAATTAAATATTTTTGGCACCATTTCATGCAATTTTTCTGTCAATTTCAAGCAAATTGTGCATAAAATAAAAAGAAAATTTGTTTCTAACAGTGAAAGATAGAAATATATTTCATTCCTGAACACCAGAATTATGTATAATTCTTTCATGGCTATGTGATATTTATGTCTCCCCCCCTCTGGGGGAGACATATTGTTTTTGCCCTGTCTGTCTGTCTGTCTGTCCGTAACTCCGTCTGTCCGTCTGTCACACTTCGTTTCCGCTCAATAACTCGAGTACCCTTTGACCCAGAGCCTTCAAACTTCATAGGGTTATAGCCCTTATTGAGTAGAAGAACCCTTTTGACTTTGGGGTCAGTAGGTCAAAGGTCAAGGTCACAGTGACCCAAAGAGTGAAAACCGTTTTCGCTCAATAACTCGAGTACCCTTTGACCCAGAGCCTCCAAACTTCATAGGGTTATAGCCCTTATTGAGTAGAAGAACCCTATTGATTTTGGGGTCAGTAGGTCAAAGGTCAATGTCACAGTGACCCGAAGAGTGAAAACCGTTTTGGCTCAATAACTCAAGTACCTTTTGACCCAGAGCCTTCAAACTTCATAGGATGACAGCCCTTATTGAGTTAAAGAACCCTATTGATTTTGGGGTCAGTAGGTCAAAGGTCAAGGTCACAGTGACCCGAAGAGTGAAAACCATTTCCGCTCATTAATTTGGGTACCCTTTGACCCAGAGCCTTCAAACTTCATAGGATGATAGCCCTTATTGAGTAGAAAAACCCTGCTGATTTTGGGGTCAGTAGGTCAAAGATCAAGGTCACAGGGGCCCGAAGAGTGAAAACCGTTTCTGCTCCATAACTTGAGTACCCTTTGACCCAGGGACTTCAAACTTCATAGGTTGATAGCCATTATAGAGTAGAAGAACCCTATTGATTTTGGGGTCAGTAGGTCAAAGGTCAAGGTCACAGGGGCCTGAAGAGTGAAAACCGTTTCTGCTCCATAACTGGAGTACCATTTGACCCACAGCCTTCAAAATTCATAGGGTGATAGCCCTTTGATTAGAAGAACCCTATTGATTTTGGGATCAGTAGGTCAAAGGTCAAGGTCACAGGGGCCTGAAGAGTGAAAACCGTTTCCACTCAATAACAGGAGTTCTATTTTACCCAGACCATTCAAACTTCATACGATGGATGTCCTTATTGAGTAGAGGACTCTTATTGATTTTGGGGTCAGTAGGTCAAAGGTCAAGGTCACAGGGGCCCCAAAGAGTAAAAACCGTATCCGGTCAATTACTGGAGTACCGCTTGACCCAGAGCATTCAAACTAAATAGGGTAATAGCCGTTATTGAGTAGAAGAACCCTATTGATATGGGATCAGTAGGTCAAAGGTCAAGGTCACAGGGGTCTGGGCGCAGGGGGGGGGGGGGGGGGGGGCGCAGGGGGGAGACATGCGTTTTTCACAAAAAACATCTAGTTTAAATACGAATTTCAGAGCTAACTCTGTGAAATATTTTTTTATCGTACACTTGTAAAACCAAAAACATGTATCCTCAATATAGTGTTTTTGCCTTATGGTGACAATATCATTTTGGTGACAAATCAATGGGTGATATAAATTGGCATATACCCACTGCACAGAGCCTATGTTTCAGCTGTACAGGGTCAGCCTCTGAGGTCACTGAAGGTCAGGAGGTCATTGAAGGTCAGGTGGGCCATTGCAGACTTCTCGGACATTAATCCACCTGAAAGTAGGGCTCCTATAGTGGAAACTAACAATAATAATAAATGCTTCTAACCTAGTGACTGTATATTTATAGTCCCAAAAACATTAATTTAAGGACACATGTACTTTGCATGTTACTAATTACATGACTTGTATTCCACCCATCCATCAATCCTAACTTATGAAATAGGCATTTTACCCTTTCCTCCATTAACATAGCTTAATGGCATGGGAGAACAGTGTAGATCCAGATTATCTGTGCCATCTTATCAGGATCTGCACTGTTTGCTTTTTGACTATTAGGTTATTTCTGACCCAAAAGCAAACAGAGCAGATCCAGATCAGTGGCAAAGATGTACCAGCTGATCTGGATCTACACTTACCGCACATTGTCATATGTAAAAAGCGTATACTACATGAAGTAAAGGGTTTATTTGTTGGAAAACAATAGAACACATATCTAATAATCATTTAGTTTCTTTTTATCATTACTGCATGAATAAAAACTAATGGAAATTCCCACATTATTTTTTCATCTGCCATCATACCATATAATTGCTGCATATAGCAGTTTTGTTTGATTGTCATCAAACTTTCTTCCATATATCACATCATGCAACATTCTAAACTGTGGTACCATTTAGTTTTGCGTTATTAAATATTTACACAAAAGCCATCAATAATATATGTATTGGGAAAGACATAAATTTGTGCAATTGAGATTTTTTTCTATTGACATATTACTGTGTAGTACTTGCATTAAAGTGTAAATTAAGTGAAAATTACACCTGCATGATATATAATGATACCACAGTAAGTGACATATTTACCCCTGAAATAAATATTGATGTAAAGTTTCATAGAATTTTGAATAAAGAAGCTTTTAGCTAAAATGTTAACCCTTTCCTCCATAGATACACCTTTATGGCATGGGCAAACAGTGTAGATCCAGATCAGCCGGCACATCCATGCTGTCTGATCAGGATCTGCACTGTTCGCTATTATATTTATTAGGTTATTTCTGACCAAAATGCGACCAGTGCAGATCATCAGATGGCACGGATGTGCTGGCTGATCTGGATCTACACTGGTCACACACGCGTAAAAATGTGTATATATGGAGGAAAGGGTTAATACAGCTTTCATCACCTGTTAACATGCTTTCAATATTAGGAATATAATTATGTATATAATATAGTTATCTAACTTGTTAATAAATTGGAGGCCAAATGTTTCATCATTAAACTGATTAACACATTTGATGCTACATTTTTCATCCAATAATCATCAAAAATTTTAACATAATGGAGGCAACATTATTCATCCAGTATTCACCAAACTTAATACAGTGAAAGCCAAAATTATCATCTAGTTATCATAAAACTTGTTTACTCAATATTTTTGATCCAGTTATCATTGAACCTCTGTACACATTACAGGCTACATTTTTCATCTGGTTATCATCAAACTTGTTAAATCATTGAAGGCTGCATTTTTCATCCAGTTATCATTAAACTTGTTAACCCATCAGAGGCCATATCTTTCATCCAGTTATTATAAAACTTGTTAACATGTTGGAGGGCACATTTTTCATCTAGTTATCATTGAACTTGTATACACATTACAGGCCTCATTTTTCATCCAATTATCTTAAAACTTCTTCTCCATTACAAGCCACATTTTTCATCCAATTATCAAACATGTTAACATGTTGGTCCAGGTCACATTTTATTTCCAGTAAGCATAAAACTAGTTAACACATTAGATGCCACATATCTATGCCCCCACAAAGTGGGAGGCATATAGAGTTGCACTAGTCCTTCCATACGTCCGTACGTGTATACGTCTGTCCGTACGTCCCCAAATCTTGTGGCATCTCCTCCTAAACTATAAGGCGGATTTCTTTCACACTTGCACAGATGATCAAGCATGATGTGTAGATGATCGTAAAGAAAGGATTTTTTCCTGCGACTATTTTTATCTGAGTTATGGCCCTTTGTTTATTTCAGTAGTTAAATCTTGTGGCGTCAACTCCTCCTAAACTACAAGGTGGATTTCTTGCAAACTTGCACAGATGATGAAGCAGGATGTGTTGATGATCGTGAAGAAAGGATTTTTTTCCTTGCGACCATTTTTACCAGAGTTATGGCCCTTTGTTAATTTCAGTAATTAAATCTTGTTGCGTCAACTCCTCCTTAACTATAAGGCGGATTTCTTGCAAACTTGCACAGATTATGAAGCAGGATGTGTAGATGATCGTGAAGAAAGGATTTTTTCCTGCAAGCATTTTTACCAGAGTTATGGCCCTTTGTTTTTTAGCTCACCTGAGCTGACTTATGGTGAGCTGTTAGGATCGAAGAATGTCTGTCGTCCTTGGTCTGTCGTCCATCATCCGTCCACACTTAGTTCGTTAACATTCTAGCGGTCACATTTTTGCTGCAATTGTCATGAAACTTGGTCAGGATGTTTGGCCCAATGATTTCTCTGACGAGTTCGAATATGGGTCATCTGGGTCTAAAAACTAGGTCACTGTTACTTAAAATAGAATTTTCTTGTTAACACTCTAGCAGTTACATTTTTGCTCCGATTGTCATGAAACTTGGTCAGGATGTTTGTCCCAATGATTTCTCGGACCATTTATCCGGGTCAAAATGATTTCTTGGACGAGTTTGAATATGGGTCATCTGGGTCTAGGTCACTGTTACTGAAAATAACTTTGTTGTACTCAGGTGAGCGATAAATGGCCATCATGGCCCTCTTGTTTCAGTAATAATATCTTGTGGCATCAACTCCTCATTTACTTTTGGACAGATTTCTTTCTACCTTGCACACATTATCAAGCTGGTTGGGTAGATGATTATAAAGAAAAGATTTTTTCCTGCTCCCATTTTTACCACAATTATGGCCCTTTGTTTATTTCACTTACAAAATTTTGAGGCAAGAACTCCACATTTTCTATTTAGCTGATTTCTTTCAAACTTGCACAGATGATAAGACATGATGTGAAGATTGTTGTAAAGGACATTGTCTTGCAACAATTTTTACCAGAGTTATGGCCCTTTGTTTATGTTAGTTATTAAATATTGTGGCACTTACTCCTCATTTACTAATCATGATCACCACATGTTGTTAATACCTGGTACAAAATTTTGTAACAAATGTTGTTGCAGCAGTGGGGGCATCAGTGTCCTGAGGACACAGTCTAGTTTATCCAGTTATCATCAAACTAATGTTAACACATTAGATGCAACATTTTTCATCCAATTCTCATCAAAATCTTTATTATGGTTATGTCTAAAATGGACAACTATGATTAGGGATCAAAAACTAGTGCACTTGGTCAAATGTACAAGTTTCAGCCACCTTTTGCATCCAGTTGTGATTGCTGAAAATGTTTTGATCACAATATTATATCATAAATTAAAGAAATTTGAAACTGGGTCATATTGTAATGGGCAACTGGATCAAATTAAAGAAAAACATTGTGAACATGATAATTATACACTGACTTCCCGAACATTGAAAAAGTAATGTATCAGACATTTGGTGAAAATCTGTCTGACCAAAACACATTCTGTTGGAGCCAAACATATTAAATAGGAATTTGCAAGTATAAAGAGTTCAAATTTTTGTCTGACATTTGGTCTGATAACATAAGAAATCACATCGGACCAGCACAAATTTTACTCACTAGGACAAGTCTGTCATTCTGGCAACTTTCTGGACGTCTGAAAACCCCTCTGTTAAGACGAATTGTGTGTCAATTTGACACAGTAGCACTGTTAACAAACAATTTTTGGCTGATTAACAGTCATATAAGGCTATTTCTGCTGTCAAAATTGTAAAGCTGATTTAATAAACGGGTAAAAATAACATTTTAGTAAATGAGAAAATATTTTAGTTGCCAATGGCCAAATTTTGCTCCATACATGCACCTTAATTGCAAGGGCAAACAGTGTAGTGCAATATCAGGATCTACACTGTTCCTCACAGATTAATTAGCTTATTTATGACAAAGATGCAGCCAGTGCAGATCCAGATCAGATGGCACAGATGAACTGGCTGATCTGAAAGATTCACTGAGGTCATATCTTGGTCAGAAACAACAGAACTGGTCCCAAGGTAAAAAAATTGAGAATGAAAACCAGTCTCAAATCTCAAGCATCTGATTGGATGAAATGGCAACTCTCAAATCTCAAGCATCTGATTGGCTGAAATGGCAACTGGTTGCCATTTCAGCCAATCAGATGCTTGAGATTTGAGAGTCAGATGCTTAAATTGAGATTTGAGAGTGGTTTTCAAACTCAGTTTTATAATCTTCAACCCAATTTTGTATCCCATATTTCAGGTACACCAAGAGACCTGCAAACTCCTGGAATGAGCATAAACTTCACAGTGACGGGGACAGGTGTGAAAGTTCAGTTTGGACCTGTTGACCCAGATGTCACCTACATTATCTGCCTTGTAGTGGCTGTTGAATTCATAACAGATTGTGAGCGAAAAATGGAAGTCAAGGTAAATATTAACCATATATTATATGCATTTTATCACATGTGCCAACAATCTAGATCAAGATGAACCGGCACATCTGTGCAATCTGATCAGGATCTACACTGTTCCTTTTTTGGTCAGAAATGAACCCAACAAATCCAAAACCAAACAGTGTAACGTTTTGAAATAAAAGAGTTTAAATAGATCTGTGAATATTATTCACTATCCCTACATGGATAAAAGAAAAGTGCAAACAGTGTAGATCCAAATAAGATGGCATGGATGTGCTATCTGATCTGGATCTACACTGTTTGCCCATGCAGTAAAGGTGTATATATGGAGTAAAAGGGTTAAACTGATAAAAAAAACATTGGCAAAATAACATCTCCTATTACATTATTGATGCCAATTAATGCAAAGACCTGGGCTGAAGGTTATAATGCTGAAATTGGAAACCAGTCTCAAATCTCAAGCATCTGATTGGCTGAAATGGCGACCAGATTTGAGACTGGTTTCCATGCTCAGTTTTATAACCTTGGGCACTGGAGGAAGTTGATCACGAAGTATATGTAGGGAGTTCAGTTTTGGTGATCTACAGTAATTTGGAGAAGGCAAAGCAAGATTGAGAAGGTGAAACGAGACCATAGGCCTAAATAGTCTTTTCCATTTTCTGTAGATCTTATTTGGTCTTGCATTTTCTTACTTCTAGCTTCTCCAACTGTTACAGTGACATGGGCAGAAGGTTATAAAACTGAGATTGGAAACCAGTCATGAGATGCTTGAGATTTGAGACTGGTTTCCATTCTCAGTTTTTTAATTAACCTTGGGACATTGTATGAATGTTTCACCGCTCAGTTGCTTGCTTCTTTCAAGATCAGGGGCAAATGGAGTAATTTTATTGTGTTAATGTGATTTGTTATGATTTGTTGAATTATCTTTACAAATTAGATAAGATCAATAACATGAATATTTCCCCCGAAATTTAAAACAAAATATGCGGACTACTACAAAAGTGGGAGGGGCCATATTTTGAATTTAAGGCACATTACAGTATAGTGTATTTATGACATTTTCTGTTCCTTAATTTCATTTATTTCAGAACTTACTCTAAACATCAACATATTACAGAACTGTGCATAGTATACGTATGCATTATATTATTAACCGGCGAAGCTGGTTTTACTAATCACAATTCTGAAATCGGTATCAAACCAACTGGCAAACGGCGATTTACGCATTTCAGAGAAATCAGAGTTAGTAAAGTAGTCCCCAAGTTTCCTGTTACTTGTTAAAGTTGGTATTAACTACGTCATGTTGATAGGATAAAGCCTGTGCGGTGCATCAATGGTCAAATTCATCTGTACGACAGTTTGATTAAATGTAAAATCGGTGCGGTTCATATTTCTAGGACTTGATCGGTGCGGTGCAATAATGGTCAAACATTGTCCGTGTCCGCGATTTTTCACAATGAAGGAAACAATTATATATTTCTTATTTCAAATAACTGCATAAACTTTCCCATCGATGGGGTCTCACTTTTTATATCATTTTTCATGTTCATTATGTCTTTGGGATGTCAGTACACAGATTTCACTATTATAATTTTTTGCTTAAAACCCTTTACTCAATATATACGCCTTTCATCATATAGGTTACCAGTTCAGGTCCCGATCAGCTGGCACAATAGTGCCATCTGATCTGGATCTAAAATTTGTGATTACTGGTCAGAAAAAAATGACCATAAAAGCGAACAGTTTAAATCCTAATCAGATCGCACAGATGTGCCAGCTGATATGGATCTAAACTGTTCGCACAAGCTATGAAGGTATATCTATGGAGTAAAGGGTTAACAGAAGCCTTCATCCAGATAAAACATGGAAACCCTTATTTCCACTATCATTTAGACAAGAGGAAGTTCTTTGCGAGTGAACCAATTTTTTTTGCTTTTTCGTAAATGGATACATGTATCAGAATCATGGCACTGGTTATTCTCAATAAGCAAAATCGCTTTGCTGGTTTTCTGTACTTTCAGTACTTTGATATTTATTGTAATATGCTTGTAAGAAACCCTGAAAACAGGTTTATATGATTGTTTATGCTATCGTTCACACCCTAGTACCGGCTCTCCCAAGTACAGGTGGCACTCCCACATACAGCTCACGGTTAAGAATTTTATACCAGAGGTGGTGTAAGTATTTTGTTTGTATCTCCGGAAATTCAAAACCTTAAAAAAAATGAAACATATAAGCACCCTGATAAATAAATAATGACTATGTTCTGCAAGTGCCACAAAATTTCATCTCGAAATAAACAAACTACGGCAAGTTAAACGCGTAAGTTTGACTGAAAAATGTCAAATGTCAAAATAAAACGTAAAATATTCAGTAAGTACTGCTACCGAAAATTCTTCAAAAAATGTGAAGAAATCGTCAGTAATTAAGTTTTAGTATATGTGGGAGGTCAAAATACTCAAAACAGATCTAAATAATCACTATGTGTCAGTGTATTGTGACATTTTTGGAGACTTTTCGGTAGCTGTACTTGGTGAGTGCCAAACATTTACACACTTGTGCGATAGGAGTGCCGTTTTGAAACCACTGACCATTTTTAAAAATGAGTCATTCATTAAATAAAATAAAGGCTTCGAATTTGAACTGGTTGTTGTAGGAAGACAAGACTATACGATACTGTATCAAAAATGAATATATATGCAGTACTTACTGAGTATTTTACGTTTTATTAGCTCACCTGAGCACTTGTGCTCATGGTGAGCTTTTAGGATCACTCTGTGTCCGTTGTGCGTCGTGCGTCGTGCGTCGTCAATTTTTGCTTTAAACAACATCTCCTCTTAAACCCCTGGGCCAAACTTGATGAAACTTGCCACAAGTGTTCCTTGCATGAAGCTCTTCCAAAGTTGTTCAAAGAAATCAATTCCATGCAGAACTCTGGTTGCCATGGCAACCGAAAGGAAAAACTTTAAAAATCTTCTTCTCTGAAACCACAAGGCCTAGAGCTTAGATATTTGGCATTTAGCACCCTCTAGTGGAACTCTACAAAGATTGTTCAAATTATTTTCCTGGGGTCAAAATTGGCCCCGCCCTGGGGTTTTTCGTTTTTCTTCTTTTAAATTCTGTTTTTAACCTTTGATTTTCTACAGTTATCAACCAGATTTTGACACAAACTTTATACCATCTTAAAATTCAATTTTTCCTGAACAATTCATACACTGGTTGTTCAGTGATAAAATTAAAAACAAAAATTTTAGTAGCAGAGTGAAAATTTCAAGTGACAAAATTCCAATATTTCTACCAGTCTTAAACTATATTTAGGTTCAATGTAAGGTGTTATTATATTGCAGTACCACAGTATAGCTCTAGATGCTTGACAATGACCTAGTGAACTTTGCTATTTAGATCTGTGTTATGCAATATTTAGAACTTTGCTCTGGAAGATTTTATACTGTAAATGTTGTCATTTTCTATGGATATTGACCAAATAAACTTTCATACTTTATAGCTCTTTGCAAATCAGGCTTTTCTGAATATTTTATTCACTGTTTGTAAAACATATTTGTAGCACATTCTCAAAATGTTCAGACTATATTAGACACATTTTTTGCATGGGCGAACAGTGTGATCCAGATCGTCCAAGAACTAGGTCACTGTTACTAAAAATAGAATTTTCTTGTGAACACCCTAGCGGTCACAATTTTGCTTCGATTGTCATGAAACTTAGTCAGGACACATTTTGTTGCATGGGCGAACAGTGTAGATCCAGATCGTCCAAAAACTAGGTCACTGTTACTAAAAATAGAATTTTCTTGTGAACACCCTAGCGGACACAATTTTGCTTCGATTGTCATGAAACTTAGTCAGGACACATTTTGTTGCATGGGCGAACAGTGTAGATCCAGATCGTCCAAAAACTAGGTCACTGTTACTAAAAATAGAATTTTCTTGTGAACACCCTAGCAGACACAATTTTGCTTCGATTGTCATGAAACTTAGTGAGGATGTTTGTCCCAATGATTTCTCGGATGAGTTCGAATATGGGTCATCTGGGTCCAAAAACTAGGTCACTGTAACTAAAAATACGATTTTCTTGTGAACACTCTAGCTGTCACATTTTTTCTCCGATTGTCATAAAACTTGGTAAGGATGTTTTTCTGAATGATATCTCGGAGGAGTTTGAATATGGGTCATCTGGGTCCAAAAACAAGGTCACTGTTACTAAAAATATAATTTTCTTGTTAACACTCCAAGGGTCTCATTTTTGCTCTGATTGTCATGAGAGTTCATCAGGATGTTTGCTCAAATGATTTCTCAGACGAGTTTGAATATGGGTCATCTAGGTCCAAAAACAAGGTCACTGTTACTAAAAATAGAATTTTCTTGTAAACACTCTAGGGATCACATTTTTCCTTCTATTGTCATGAAACTTTTGTCAGGATAGTTGTCCCAATGATTTTTCGGACAAGTTTGAATATGGGTAATCTGGGTCCAAAAACTAGGTCACTGTTACTAAAAAAAGAATTTTCTTGTGAACACTCTAGGGGTCACATTTTTGCTGCGATTGTCATGAAATTTGGTCAAAATGTATTTCCCAATGATTTCTCTGACAAGTTCAAATATGAATCATCTGGGTCCAAAAACTAGGTCATTGTTACTAAAAATAGAATTTTTCTTGTTAACACTAGGGGTCACATTTTTGCTCAGATTGTCATGAAACTTAGTCAGGATGTTTGTCGCAATGATATCTCAGTTGAGTTTGAATATGAGTCATCTGGGTCCAAAAACTAGGTCACTGTTGCAAGAGACTATTGACTAAACTCAGGTGAGCGCTTTTAGGGCCATCATGGCCCTCTTGTTTTGACATTTGACATTGTTGAGTCAAACTCGCATTTAACACGCTGTAGTTTGATTATTTCAAGATGAAATGTTGTGACACTTGCAGAATATTATAGTCATTATTTATTGATATGATATGTTTCATTTTTTCTGTATGTGGGAGTGCCACCTGTACTTGGGAGAGCCGTTACCAGGGGGTGGTGTTAGATGTCAGAATATTTTTTCATTGAATTCCTTGTGATGTTTGCATTTAATAATTAACAAATCATATTTCTAACATTTTACCACGAAAATATATGTTCCCAAATACACAGTTTTCATATTGTGTCAGTATATATTGAGAAAACCTTGCGATTTTCTATTGTTTCAATAAGTGTTAATGCCCTCACAAGAGTCCTGCATTAACTATAATAAATTGTTTTGAAGAAAAACTTTTTACTGTCTACCTTTAATCAAATTAAATAGAAATTCTGGCATTTCTTTCTTTCTTATTAGAAAATGTCTGACATTTCTAAAGGTTTGTCATATTAAAAGTTCCATGAACCCTTTCATTCAGTATAGTATGCAAATATAATCTCCAAATGCTAGAAGTAGATGAAAACATATTGCGGTGATAATTTTATAGCAAGTAATGGGCTTAATGGATGATATTCGCAACTGACAATTAAAAAAAGTAACTCCTTCTACAATTAAAAGCTGAAGGGTCATTTTTTCGTTAAATAATGGGTGTATTGGTAATTACATATCGTGGGTTATAATTTGCTGAATTCTTTAAAAATAATGATAATGATACCTTCAGATTTAGCATCTAGACACTAAGTGCAACCCCTGAAAAGCTATTTCAAATTGTTTTACTACTACAATAAATAGAAAGGTTTGTGTATATTTCACCAAGTGAGCTCCGGAATACGTATTTTCACAAGTGGCGAAGCCACGATTGAAAATACACAATTCAGGAGTTCACGAGTGAAATATATATCTATCTTTCACTGGTAAAAACAAATTTTCTTTTTATTTTATGTATTAAGTTCACAATTTGTGCAAATTTGACAAAAAAATTGCATGAAATGGCGCCAAAAACATTTGTTTATGACATGACATCACAACATCATATATCCAAATTTGAGCCCATTTTCTAAACCTTCTTATACGGAATATCAGTGAAATTAAAAATTATATTCCACTGTTTGAAAACATTGAAACACCACTTTTATTTCACCGGGAAAATTCTATAATTCACTGAAAAGGATAAAATAAAATTGTATAATAAGTCAAAGAGAAAAAATAAATTCTCCCAAAGGTGAATACAGGCTTTAAATTTCAGGGAGAACAAACCTATAAACTATGGAATGACAGAAATAAATGCATCGCATCTGCAGAGACAGTTATAAATTAAATGTTACAATTTTATTAGTTATATTATATAATCCAAACCAACAACAGGATTATTACCACAACAGTCCAAAGACAATACACACCAGGGATTCTAAAATCGTCGGCAGGCCGGTCATTGACCGATTTTCGGGAAGAATGTCCGATTGAAATTTCAAAATTGGTTAAAAAAATCGGTCATGAATATTGGCCTACAAACTGTTACAAAATTACCTACTTGTACATTTTTTTTCGCAGCTTAATCAGCTATTAACCTATCAATTAGCGACTTCACAAGTCTGCTACCATGACTACCACGACTACACGTTCCGTGAATAGCCTGGGGCATAGATGAAACGGGATGTGGTCGATCTCATTTTAACAACGGGCGGGTTATTTAATTTCCAAAAATGGACTGCGCCAGTCAAAGGCTGTCTGACGTCAGAATTTAAGATAGCAAAATTTACAAATGGTTGTATTAATTAACGTAAACGATAAAACAGTTTGCATTTTATTGACAGACATGTTAGTCCGATATGTGCGTAATTCTAAAAGACCAACGACCGAAAATTGCTGTTTATTAAATTTAAAGAAAACTTATATCATGAGAATTTTACTTGAACTGTTAGCATTTCACAACAAATTTGAAATGGCTCAAATAAATATATACTTAAATGTGAAAACATTCGAGTGACCGGCTTGGTTACTTACGCATATAACGATCAAATAAATTTCAATTTACAAAAATCTACGTAATCAACATTTATTTCCGAGTAATGTTACATACGCTGACTTGTAAGTTCGTAGATTCAAAAATTACTACATCTGGTAAAGAAAAGAATAATATTTCAAACAACTATAATATAGTGTTACAAAACATGGTGTGATCGATGTATATTAACGTAAAGCGAATACTTGCCTCCCGAATTTCCGAGAGAGAAAACATTTTTAATAACTAAATAATCCACTTCACAATCGCTATGAACACTGCTGAAGATAAACTGTTTTTAACCATTACGTCACGTTTTAAATGCATGCAATGCTTGTGTATTACAACAAAGACGCCGATCGCCATAAACTTCAAACGTCGCGTGCCGTTTTTATAAATCAATCAAAGAATTTTTCGGTCTACAGCTCGAAAACCATTAATCTTTTGAGTGGTTGTAGGATATCGCCGACGAGAAAATATTCCGGAAAAGAGAAATGGAGTGGGGGTCGGGAGAGTGAAATACGCTGAACCGGGGACCGGAAGTCGCAGTTCGTGCGAACCGGAAGTCGCCGAAATGTCAATTTTGGCGCCAATGTCCGATTGGGATTTTGAAATTTTAGAATCCCTGATACACACAGATTCCACATTTCAGTTAACCTTTTCCTCCATAGACACCTTTATTGCATGGGCAAACAGTGTAGATCCAGATCAGCTGGCACATCCGTGCTGTCTGATCAGGATCTGCACCGTTCGCTTTATGATTTGTTAGGTTATTTCTGACCGAAATGCAACCAGTGCAGATCCTGATCAGAAGGCATGAATGTGCCGGCTGATCTGGATCTACACTGGTCGCACATGCATAAAAATGGGTATACATGAAGGAAAGGGTTAAAATACCAATAATTTTCCCCATTCTTGGGTAAAGGTCATGTAGGTAATATATTTAACTTTTTACTCCATGGGATATGGCTGTTATTCCAAGCAAGGCCAAAAAGAATAGATCCAGATCAGCTGGCACATAAATGCTGTCTGATCAGACTCTACACTGTTTACTTTTGATTCATTATGTTTTTTCTGACCAATAGGTGACCAATGTAGATCAAGAATGATATATCTGACCAAGAAGCGACCAGTGTTCAAGATCCAGATCCGAGGGCACCATCATGCCCGCTGACATGGATTAACACTGATCGCACACACCATTAACCCTTTCCTCCATATATACGCATTTTCATGTATGTTCTACCAGTGCAGATCCAGATCAGCCAGCACATCCGTGCCATCTGATCAGGATCTGCAGTGGTCTAATTTTGGTCAGAAATAACCTAATGAATAAGCGAACAGTGCAGATCTTGATCAGATGGCAAAGATGTGCTGGTTGATCTGGATCTACACTGTTCACCCACACAATAAAGGTGTGTCTATGAAGGAAAGGGTTAAACTGGTAAACATGGAGTAAATGTTTAATATATTTATAATCAACATATTGTAAATATAGAATCCTACATTTGGAAACATGGATTTCTAATTCATATCAGTCTTGAAATGGCTTGCTGTCCCCAAGGTTATAAAACTGAGCATGGAAACCAGTCTCAAATCTCAAGCATCTGATTGGCTGAAATGGCGACTGGTCTTCCACTAGATGCCAATATATAGAACCCAGATCAAGATCTGTATGGTTTGACGCATAATACTACCTTTTTAGGCGATTTATTACTATGCGACGGTGTAAAAAGGCACACAATATAGTTTGTAATTAATCTTGCAACTTCTGTCTTTTTTGGATAACTATATATAAGTGTAATTATGATAAAGTAACACATTTTTCTTAATTAAAATCAAATTGATGGTAGATGTTGTTTAAATCTTTTGCTGCAAGAGTGCAAATGAAAGTTATGACGTCAAAATGAAAGTTATGACGTCAGCCCGCCTGTAAAGGATGGTGTTTAAAAATCCCAGTGATGGCCGCTTTCATCGAAACTTAAAATGGGCGATATTGATTAACTACGGGAGGTTTAGTTGTCAATAAAGATTAAAAAGAAACAAGTTTAATGATGTTGATGCTTTTCCTGTTTTAGTTGTACAAAATAAATAATACTTCATGCATTCTCCATGTCCTATAGTGTCTGCTGATGACATAACCATTTCTACGTGCAAACCTGATTCTTAAATGCAGTGCAGCAGGATCTTAACTCCGCCCTAAAAGTAGTTTCTATCCCAGAGTTCCTAGCGCCAACGAACACAGGTCATGTCTTGGATCGTGAACTGTATTTTATACATTGACTAGATGCTTGTGATTTGAGACTGGTTTCCAGTCTCAGTTTTATAACCTTCAGCACTGGTTTCTACAATCTATCAACATAACCCCTATGTTAACTTTGTGGTAGGACAGTTCTATTAAGGTTAAGCTCACTGATTAATTGACACATTGCTCCAAATTTTCATGCCTGATTTGGCACTTAACATCAATTAATTTGATTGTTTCAGCAGGAATGCATTTTTATCATAGAAAAGTGGAATTTATTTTAAGTAAATCATAATCACAGTTTGGATGATAAAGAGGATGGACCCTGTATT
Organism: Corbicula japonica; assembly: GCA_038501625.1. Taxonomy (NCBI): domain Eukaryota; kingdom Metazoa; phylum Mollusca; class Bivalvia; order Venerida; family Cyrenidae; genus Corbicula; species Corbicula japonica. The sequence continues at coordinate 909,761 of JAZAYU010000059.1, read as the reverse complement.
TTAAATGCACTATCGGCCCATTATTGTGACCAAGCAGCAAACAGTGTATAATCCTGATCAAACATCACAGTGCCCAAGATCATAAAACTAAATCTGGAGATCATTCTCAAATCTCAAGCATCTGATTGGCTGATATGGCGACCAGTCACCATTTCAGCCAATCAGATCCTTGAGATTTGAGACTGATCTCAAAAATTTGTTTTATGATCTTGGGCCCAGATGCATTTAAAACTGTAAATATTGTGCAGTTTTATGATTATTTGTGAGGAGTGTGAGGAAAGTTCATTGTCCAAAAACTTTGACATTTAAAAACCCTACCCTAACATTTTACCAGATAATGGATTTCAAAAACCAAACTGATACCGTTAATCCTCTATTTAATGTCCCTTTATCCATTAGTGCACTCGCTTCAAAACAAACTTAATTATCTAATAGTGATTTTATAGTGGAAGAACAGTGGTCTAGGGATAAAGTGTCGGACTCCAGATCTGGAGACTGGGGGTTAGAAACTCACCAGGAATGAGATTTGTCTGCATTTTCCCCAATCCATATTCGGCACAAGTACTGGTTGGAAACCCGGAAAACAGTCATTGAGTGTGATTATTATTATAAGTTGGAAGAACTTGTTTCACAATCAATGTAAAATAAATAAGTTTAAACTAAAAGTGACTTTTGTAGATCCTGATCAGATTTTTTGTTAGTGTTGATGCTGATCAGTGGATCTGGATGGATTCATACTGGTTCCACATGGGATAAAAGTCATATTCATAAAGTAAAAAAACAAAATTGATAATAATAATAATTTAATAATAATAATAACAATAATTATATTAGTAGTAGTAGTAGTAGTAGTAGTAGTAGTAGTAGTAGTAGTAGTAGTAGTAGTAGTAGTAGTAAACCAAGATTTTAATTACGAGTAATCACAATTGTGACAATGGCTGCAAAAACCAGGCCAATGGTGCAAAAATCACATTTTCAGTTTATTGCATTTTCAAAAACTACAACATGCATTTGGTTTATCCTGAAAATTTCACACTGATTGGACCAATATTGGTGCGCCCATAGCACATTGAACAAACTTGGTTTTTTTCATAATTTCAAACAGCGGTCAGTTTTGTTTTTATAAATATTATCAAAAGTAAAACATGCCATACATTCATGGGCACATGTTATATTCAGGGTCGCATGTATCATCTTTGTTACCTTACACGAGTTAAAAATTAAATAGTTTTTACTTTCAGCCATCTTATTTAGGGGACTGCTTAATAAGGTTACCATGGCAACCAGGAATATATATGATTGACCGTTTAAAACACACAAAAATCAGCTATAACTGATTTAAAAATGTTGTTTAATTCTTGATTTGAGCCAGTTTGTAAAGTTTAAGTAAGTGAACAGTTTTGAGGGGCTCGCAAAAGGAAAACAATTAAATAGTTCATGAAATACCCTGAAAAAGCGACATTCTAGTTACACACACCAACAGTCTTTGTATAACAATTCATCAGACACAGAAAATTTGGAGTTACAAATCCTGTTTCTTATGCATAATACAAAAGATGAGTAAGTAGGAGTATTTAATGTAATTTAGTATTGGACCGATTTTTGTTAAATGTAAAACATAAATTTAGTTACCAGGGCAACCAAAAACAGTAACTACTGTATATGCATAAAAGATCAAAACAAACAGAAATACAATTGAAAATATTACTAAACTTTCCTATAATTATTATGATGTAATCTCATGTTTATTTAAATAAAACAGCTAACTAGTATTTTCTCTCGTGACTACGCCACATCCGTTTCTGGAGTTCACTCGTGAAATAAAAAGGATATGCCTCTTAAACAAACACCTATTTTCTATGCTTTCGGGCAGGCAAAAATAATTAATTTTTTGCTATGTCAAAATCTTAGGTTCGCAAAAAAATAACAAAAAATAAGGCCAAAAACGTAGGGTTTTACCGCAGCGCCGAGCATCCAAAAAACGGTACTTCGTGATTTGAGAAACGCGTAGCGCAACTCGCCGTTTTAGTTATTTAGACGACAAAATGCTGTAATATTCATGTTTCTATTTCTTTTCATAGTAAATTGAATTTTATTAAAAAATAAACAAGAATATCAAGCCGTCGACAAACAAAACTGTAACCTGTCACCTCATTTATGGTGATATGGCACTTTCCATTGCACTGTCATTGATAAAAAAGATAATAATCAAAATCTTTTTAACGGCAAAACGCAGTTCAATTAATCTTTGCACAAATCAATGTAATTAATGTATCATGTTTAACGTGTGTAAATTAAACATACATGCTGAGTTCCTACTGCCGATCCGATCAACTCGATCATCCCCCTAAATTTCCCGATTGAGCCCGTGCAAGTTCGACTAAAGGCGTATACACGACTTCTTCTCGACCTCAAGTCGATGACACACGACCCCTACACGATAATTCACGACTCAACCCGACCATCTTACCGATTTCCGCTCGATCATCCGGATCTTTACAGGGCCTTAGCTCGACCAACTGGACCTGTGCTCGATCGCTGCCAGATCTTCACCCGACCAGATCGACATGGTCGTACTCGGGTCGTAGAAGGTCGTGTACCTAAACTTTTTTAAATCAAAAACTTCTAACGCTGTTGGTCATTAGATATAAATAGTGTCTAGTTTGTGTATGGTCGAACAGCAATCGGGAAGTGATCGTGTGATCGAGTAGCAGCTAAGTAGCAGTCTAGTTAGTCTGCATACCAGTTTGAACAGAGGTCGAGTTGATCGGGTTGCGGTCGGAAAATACTCGAGTAGAAGTGGAGTTGATCGGGTACAGATCGGGTAAAAGATGTCAATTCGACCAAAATAGATCGCTACACGATTGCTTCTCGATCAACTCGATCTTCTACTCGACCAATACACGATCGCTTCCCGAGGGATTCTCGCCCGCTTGGCTACTCGGATATTTTTGATATGTCAAAAAAAATTCGGGTAGGAAGCCCCAGTGATGCCGACCAAGGTAAACCACTCCGAATAACTCAAGACCAGTACCCGATTGCTTGATCGGGATGATCGAGTTGATCGGATCGGCAGTGGGAACTTAGCATAACATTTATTTGTGTAAAGTTTGATTGAACTGCATTTTGCCGTTTGAGAGATGTTCATATTTTTCTTTTTTGTTTATGACGTAGCAAATGAACGAAAGTAGCAACACCTTAAATCATCTTGCACGATCAGGCATTAAATAACGTGTCACAAATGCACATCCGATTATGTGAAAATAGAAGAGAAAATAATATCTGCGATGGCGATGTCGAAATCCAGATTTTATTTCAACTTCTCTTTTTAATTATAACATTTATAATACGAATAATAATAACAAAATAAGTTAACTTATTTCAAATACCGACATAGTTCATTCATGTATAATTTCTGTTGTTTTTTTCTTTCATTCCTTACAAAAATATGATATTTTGCTGTTTATTAATGACAATCAATTATATGCAAGTTTAAAGAGGTTATCGGCTAATAAAGAATATGAGTGTTTATTCGGCTTTGCCATAAAAACGTTTGATCTACCTGATTGTGTGTACTTGTCATTTTTGCTGTCCAAAGTAAATTGTTTCGTGATGCTATAATTACTGAAATCTTTAAAAGTGATGACTAGAATACAGTGTCTGTGACGTCACTAGTCTAAATTTAGAAACACCTCTCAAATAATTCTCGGCATCGTACATACATAGTTTCTGACAAAATTCATTAAAAATGTGCAGACTTTAGATTTAATATATGAAACAATATTAAAAGCTAAGCATATGTTTACTTTTTGATAACAATTTAACACGATACAAGGGGAAACGTGATTTTAGTTGAGGAAAATATTTTCAGGGGAAGACGCCGACTATCGGCGAAATTTTGTAAAAGATAAAAATCCTGAAGATAATTCATACTTTGACAAGTATAAAATTAATTAAAGTTGTGTTTCCCTTTCAGCATGTATCAATTACCGAACTTCAATCAGATTTAAGGCGAAAAAAAAACAAACAAACAATTATTATATTTATGATTTGGCACGCAAAAGGCGACGCTGCTTAATTGAATTTTATTTCCACGTCGTACAACGAAAAGCGCGTTTTCTCGCATGACGTCATTTGCGCAATTGGCCTGGTTTTCGCAGCCGACGTCACAATTTAGACAAGCCTAAATGGTAAAAGATTGTTTATAACAGCATATTAAAAAATCATGTATAAACAGTATGAGGTTACATGTACAGAAACAATGTATTTATGAATACAGTTGAGCTTGGCTACATCCTGATCTGCTATATCGCAAAATCCAATATAATGCAGTCAGCCCATGAACCCCATTATTTCCATAAAATGATAGTAAAAATCTGTCAATGGCCATTTTGCATGATGGAAAGGGAATAAAAAAGGGAAGTAACAACGTTAATATCATGTAAACTGATAAAGACAATAACATCGTTCAGTAACATACAGAGAATTGTTGAAACAATTGTATAATATATATTTTGTTCCTTTATGAGCTGTTTATTGTTTACTACGTTTCATTAATAAGCAAACTGTCATAAAATTGTTTAAACTGCTGTGCAAACACCTGGGCACCTAATCAAGGACAAGGTTACTGAATGGTTGTTTTTCACACCTAGTGCCGATAAAGTGATAAATGTGTCTGATGTTGTTAATTATACCCCGCCGATGAAATCGGGAGGGGGATATTGTTTTGGCGATGTCCGTCCGTCAAGGTGTCACGCTGTCCGTCCGAATTTCGTTTCCGCACTTTTTCTCCACAACCACTGGATGGATTTCAACGAAACTTTGTGGGAACCATCAGTACCAAGAGGAGATGCGCATATCGTTGTCTTGTTCCGGTCAGACCATTTAACACAGAGTTATGGCCCTTTGATAACCTATGCATTATGTATATAGAGCAGTATTTGTTTCCGTGCTATTTCTCTGCAACTACTGAATGGATTTCAATGAAACTTGCTGGAAACCATCTATACCAAGAGAAAATGCGCATATCTTCGTCTTGTTTTGGTCAGACCATTTAACACAAAGTTATTGCCCTTTGATTACTTATGCATTATGCATATAGAGCAGTATTCGTTTCCGCGCTATTTCTCTGTAACTAGCGGATGGGTTTCAATGAATCTTTCTGAGAACCATCAATACCGAGAGGAGATGCGCATATTGTCGTCTTATTCCAGTCAGACTGTTTAACACAGAGTTATTGCCCTTTGATAACTTATGCATTATGCATAGAGAGAAGTATTCGTTTCCGTGCTTTTTCTTTGCAACTATTGGATGGACTTCAATGAAACTTTCTGGAAACCATCTATACCAAGAGGAAATGCGCATATCATAGTCTTGTTCCCGTCAGACTATTTAACACAGAGTAATGGCCCTTTGATAACTTATGCATTATGCATATAGAGCAGTATTCGTTTCTGCTATTTCTCTGCAACTACCAGATGGATTTCAATTAATCTTTCTGAGAACCATCAATACCAAGTAGAGATGCACATATTGTGGTCTTGTTCCAGTCAGACTGTAACACAGAGTTATGGCCCTTTGATAACCTATGCCTTATGCACATAGAGCAGTTTTTTGTTTCCGGGCTATTTCTCTGCAACAACTGAATGGAATTCAATGAAACTTTCTTGAAACCATCAATACCAAGACGAGATATGAATATTGTCGTCTTGTTCCTGTCAGACGGTTTAACACAGAGTTATGGCCCTTTGATAACTTATACATTATGCATATACAGCAGCATTTGTTTCAACGCTATTTCTCTGCAACTACTAGATGGATTTCAATGAATTTTTCTGGAAACATTTAATACAAGCAGGAGATATGCATTTTGTCATCTTGTTTCAGTCAGACCTTTTAACACAGAGTTATGGCCCTTTGATAAGTTATGCATTTTGCATGTAGAGCAGTATTTGTTTCCTTGCTATTTCTTAGCTATACAAGATGCCCATATTGTTGTCTTGTTCTGGTGTGACCGATTAACACAGAGTTATGGCCCTTTGATAAGTTATGCACTATGCATATAGAATAGTATTCGTTTCCGTGCTACTTCTATGCAACTTTAGCATGGATTTCAATCAAATACCGCACTATATTTTTACTACTGCGTTCATCTTTTTAACAAATTGAAGACTTTTCGTCTCATTAGCTCGACTATTCGAAGAATAGGGGAGCTATCCTACTCGCCCCGGTGTCGGCGTCGGCGTCGGCGTCCGTTAAACAAAATATGCACTTTGGTCCATAACTTAAAAACTACTTATGATATCAACTTGAAACTTGGAATATATATTCACCATCAAATTCTACATCATTACCAACAAGACCCATAACTCTGCTACAAATATTTTTCAAGTTATGCCCCTTTTTCACTTAAATTTTGCGTTAAGAAAAATATGCACTTTGGTCCATAACTTATAAACTACTTGACATATCAACTTGAAACTTGGATTATACATTCACCATCAAATTCTACATCATTACAAACAAGACCCATAACTCTGCTATCAATATATTTCAAGTTATGCCCCTTTTTTTATATTTTGTGTTAAGCAAAATATGCATTTTGCCCATAACTTTAAAACTACTTGAGATATTGTCTTGAAACTTGAAATATATTTTCACCACCAAAATCTACATTATAACCAACAAGACCCATAACCCTGCTTCCAATATTTTTCAAATTATGCCCCTTTTTTACTGACATTTAGCGTTAAGCAAAATATACAGTCGGCCCTTAACTTCATTATGAATGGAGGGATTTCAAAATAACTTGGCACAAATGTTCACCATGACAAGGCGGTGTGTCGCTTACAATACCCATGCCTGTAGGTCCAAGGTCAAGGTCACTGTTACTAAAAATAGAATTTTCTTGCAAAATCGTGTCCGCTCTGTAACTTTGTTATTTCTCATTGGGTTTTTAAATAACTTGGTATAATTGTTCACCATATCAAGACGGTGGTGTGTCACGTACATGCCCAAGCCTGTAGGTCAATGGTCAAGGTCACTGTTACTAAAAATAGAATTTTCTTGTCTAGGCTGTTTCTTTGTTATGAATGGAGGGATTTCAAAATATCTTGGCACAAATGTTCACCATGACAAGGCGGTGTGTCCGCACAATACCCATGCCTGTAGATCCAAGGTCAAGGTCACTGTTACTAAAAATAGAATTTTCTTGTCCAGGCTGTAACTTTGTTATGAATGGAAGGATTTCAAAATAACTTGACACAAATGTTCACCATGACAGGGCGGTGTGTCATGTACCATGCCCATGCCTGTAGGTCAAAGGTCAAGGTCACTGTTACTAAAAATAGAATTATCTTGTCCTGGCTGTTACTTTGTTATAAATGGAGGGATTTCAAAATAACTTTGCACAAATGTTCATGATAAGGCAGTGTGTCTGCACAATACCCAAGCCTGAAGGTCCAAGGTCAAGGTCACTGTTACTAAAAATAGAATTTTCTTGTCCAGGCTGTAACTTCATTATAAATGGAGGGATTTCAAAAAAACTTAACACAAATGTTCACCATGAAAGGGCAGTGTATCGCTTATTATTCCCATCATTGCACTTGAGTGTCTGAAAATGATGCATAGCGGGGCATCCGTGTCCTATGGACACATTTCTAGTTTCACTTATATTTTCACTTAAGTGCGCTTCATCGATAACTTTGCAAAAACTTAAGGTATCAACTTCAAACTACCATTATATTTTCATTTCAGTTCTTTTTCTGTAACATTACTGAAGTGATTGATATTTGACTAAAGTAAATGTCTCTAATAAAAAATTACTAACAAGTTTTCTAACAAATTCAGAAATATTTCATAGTTATTCCCCTATTCAGTTTAATATTTATGGTACATTTAGGAATTATTTCTGTTATTTGAAAAGAATTTCTCCCGTACCATTCACTTGTTAATATTTTTCCTGATTGCACATGAATGTATGGCCATAGTTGTTATTGTTTTAATCTTCAAATTGCATTTGTTTCAAATGATTCGAATAGTCGAGCATGCTGTCTCCTCTGACAGCTCTTGTTTTTATATTCTGGTGAGCTGCCCAACCCTTTTCACCATCTGAAGTTTTTTTTTTCACTGTTTTTGCCATCCATGATAAATATCAAAATAAAGCCCTATGTCTTCAGCTGTTGTGTTAGTAATAACCAGTACTCGGCGGGGGATATAAATTCAACGAATTTGCTTGTTGGTTTCTAATTTGAGAAGCTCATGTCTACATTTTACATGTGTTGAGAGCAAGTTTTCATTCTAGACAGCGTACAGGTCTTACAAATTCATGTAGTTCCATATGAGAAGAACAACCTGCAGTATAAACGTAAATGAGTTTAACTCGTATTATAATAATTTAAAAGCACTGGTTTGAGAAAAACAAACAACATGGCAATAAAAGAATTTATTTTCAATTAGCGATAAAACGTAATTAGTAATACGTGTTTACTTGTATAATAATGCTTATTTTTAGCATAAGTTTCTTTGTCCCTCGAAAAACGCGGTTCTGATTATTACAGGATTTGAGGGTCTTGACCCTACAGACAGCTAATATTGGATCTTCACTGTAACGTTTGTAGTTTAATTAATGGTAAAAAGGAATGGAAAAGAACATCTGTCAGGGCCAAAGTAGTAAAATGTAATATTGCCCATGGCATAGTTTAACAGGGACTTTACGGTATCGTGAAAATGTGGGATCAGCTTTGTTCACACTTTTTCTATGGTAACGGACGTGATTAATGATCACCTTTGAATCCCTTAGTGGCGGTAAACAGTGTCATTATAGACTGTATTGAAATCTAAGAAAGATTCCTCAGAATATTTCGTTCAAAAAACATCTAAAAATAAGTCTTATTGTATGATTGAGGTCTGTCTGCTGTCATCATTGCACTTATATTGATAAATTTTATACAAATTTGCAGAAATAAATATTATGTCAAGAGCCGGTGCCTGTCTACATTTGTCTGCTCTTGAATCGGTAGATAAAAAATAAAACAATAAAACTCTTCTTGATACATTGGTGTAGCTAGCCATTCTTTTCAAGTGGTGTTATAATTGTACTAGGGCATGCCGCTCACGGATAATTCTGAAACCATTGGAGGCAGTTTGGTGCTTTTTGAGCCTCTGTGAAGAATTTTGTGGATTCAGCTGCATAATCCCATAGGCAGCTACACCCTGTAATGGCAAAATGCAGTTTAATAAAACTTTGCACAAATAAATGTTATTATCATCTTCATTTTAAATTATGTTAAGAAAAGTTATATCTGTAAGAAAAATAGATAAACCTATTGATTCCCTAAATTTCTATTTTCATCCAAACACAAAATCTAAACAACACAAAACATTACTTTAAATTCCATTGTAAGTATTCTAATACTGACAATAATATCCTTTTGTCTTATTTAAGGTGGAATGTACCTTTAAAAATATTTTCTAGAAATCTGTGGAATTTGGTTTTCAATGAAAGCTCAATATATTTCTGATACAAGTTGAACATAATTATTTTGACAGTTATTGTTAATCCTATAATGGTACATGACGTCACAAACAACACCATCTACGCACGTTTTTGACAGTCTGTAAATGGCCGTGAAATCACAGAGTTTTTCATTAGTGATCAAAAATGGTGATGCAGTACATTAAGTTTAACAAAGCAGATTGATTGTCCGTGAGTGATTGCCTATGTGCTGATAGCAAAAACATAATAAATTACTTTACAGTAAATAACAAAACTGTATGATTTAAAATTTCGAGTTTAAAGATTAGTTACTTTAAATTGTGAAGAGAAAAATCAACATTCATCACCTATTTATGCTACCGAGAAATTCAAGGTGAAGTTAATTTATACAAATATATCATACTTTTTATATCAATTGTTAGACAAAAAGGGCACAACATAATGTTAGAAAGTTTTTCTTTATCAAAAACATGCAATCATGATTGTATACGGCCTTAAGAAAAGTTGAAAAAATGTTAGAACAGTAAGTACTAAAAATTCCCTAAAATTATGTATAAACAAATAAAGGAAGACAAGACTAAAATTATGTATACATCCATATACAGTAGACTCCGGCAAATCGAATTCACAAATTGTCAGCTAAAAATATTCTATTGCCCGGAGTACCCGATTGGCCGGTAATCGTATTCATCATGAAATCTGCATATATTTGCTGACAAGGGAGGTCAGGTAGATCGTGTTCTGGATAAATATGCATTATTTTATTAGCTCGACTATTCGAAGAATAGGGGAGCTATCCTACTCGCCCCGGTGTCGGCGTCGGCGTCTGCGTCCGTTAAACAAAAAATGCACTTTGGTCCATTACTTGAAAACTACTTATGATATCAACTCGAAACTTGGAATATATATTCACCATCAAATTCTACATCATTACCAACAAGACCCATAACTCTGCTTCCAATATTTTTCAAGTTATGCCCCTTTTTCACTTAAATTTTGCGTTAAGGAAAATATGCACTTTGGTCCATAACTTATAAACTACTTGAGATATCAACTTGAAACTTGGAATATATATTCACCATCAAATCCTACATCATTACCAACAAGACCCATAACTCTGCTGTCAATATATTTCAAGTTATGCCCCTTTTTTCTTATATTTTGTGTCAAGCAAAATATGCATTTTGCCTCTAACTTTAAAACTAATTGAGATATTGCCTTGAAACTTGAAATATATTTTCACCATCAAAATCTACATCATAACCAGCAAGACCCATAACCCTTCTTCCAATATTTTTCAAATTATGATCCTTTTTCGCTTACATTTTGTGTTAAGCAAAATATACAGTCGGCCCTTAACTTCGTTATGAATGGAGGGATTTCAAAATATCTTGGCACAAATGTTCACCATGACAAGGCGGTGTGTCCGCACAATACCCATGCCTGTAGATCCAAGGTCAAGGTCACTGTTACTAAAAATAGAATTTTCTTGTCCAGGCTGTAACTTTGTTATGAATGGAAGGATTTCAAAATAATTTGACGCAAATGTTCACCATGACAGGGCGGTGTGTCACGTACCATGCCCATGCCTGTAGGTCAAAGGTCAAGGTCACTGTTACTAAAAATAGAATTATCTTGTCCTGGCTGTTACTTTGTTATAAATGGAGGGATTTTAAAATAACTTTGCACAAATGTTCATGAAAAGGCAGTGTGTCCGCACAATACCCAAGCCTGAAGGTCCAAGGTCAAGGTCACTGTTACCAAAAATAGAATTTTCTTGTCCAGGCTGTAACTTCATTATAAATGGAGGGATTTCAAAAAAACTTGACACAAATGTTCACCATGAAAGGGCAGTGTATCGCGTATTATTCCCATCATTGCACTTGAGTGTCTGAAAATGATGCATAGCGGGGCATCCGTGTCCTATGGACACATTTCTAGTTTCACTTATATTTTCACTTAAGTGCACTTCATCGATAACTTTGCAAATACTTAAGGTATCAACTTCAAACTACCATTATATTTTCATTTCAGTTCTTTTTCTGTAACATTACTGAAGTGATTGATATTTGACTAAAAGTAAATGTCTCTAATAAAAAATTACTAACAAGTTTTCTAACAAATTCAGAAATATTTCATAGTTATTCCCCTATTCTGTTTAATATTTATGGTACATTTAGGAATTATGTCTCCCACCACGTAGTGGTGTGGGAGACATTTTGATTTGCTCCTGTCTGTCCGTCTGTCTGTCCGTCTGTCCGTCTGTCTGTCACACTTGTCCGCTCTCTAAGTCAAACAGTTTTCATCGGATCATCACCAAACTTCATCAAAATGTTAGTGGCCATAATATCTCGATCAAGTTCGATAACCAGCCATATTGCCCAAGGAATCTCAGAATTATGGCCCTTGAATTATCAAAAATAAGTTGTTTGAGGCTTGTCCACTCTGTAACTTGAACAGTTATCATCTGATCTTCACCATACTTTATGAAAATGTTTGTGGCCATAATATCTCGGCCAAGTTCGATAACCAGCCGTATTGCCCCAGTCATGTCGGATTTATGGCCCTTGAATTATCCAAAATTGGCTGTTTAAGCCTTGTCTGCTATGTAACTGAAATATTCATCAACTGATTTTCAATAAACGTTATGATAATGTGTGTGGCCTTAATATCTTGGCCAAGTTCGAAAACCAGCCACTTTGCACCAGGCATATCAGATTTATGGCCCTTTGATTTATCCGAAATTAGCCTTTTAAACATGTCACTAACCTGGTTCATCTCTCAAAGTCAGATAGTTTTCATTGTATCTTCACCAAAGTTTATCAAAATGTTGATGGCTATAATATCTTAACCAGGCTATAAAGAGTTGCTTCAAAATTCAGAAACAGCAGCAAACATTGTTGTTGGTGATTTCAATGTTTGTGACAAAAATAATCTCCTCCATAAAGAAATGGCTGCTTTGAATTATAAACAACTTATAACACAGCCTACTACAGCTGGCAGGACCATTATTGACCATATCTATGTGAACAATGTAGAATGTGTATCCAGTGGAGTAATACCAACATACTATAGCTATCATGACATTACATACATTGCATTATGAGAAAGTACTGTGCTAAGCAGCTATAAAGGTATTTCTTACACTGTTTAAGTTTTCATTTTACAATATCTGTTCCATACTCATGATTTGGTTCTTCTCTCATTTTCTGCTATTTTTATTATATGATGTTCACCAAATGCTATAATTATCTGTGTAATAAAAAAACAGCCGCTTTGACCCCGGCACATAAGACTTATGGCCCATTTATTTATTTACAATTGGCCTTGATAGCCTTGTACACTCACTCTCATGGTCTTTTTTCAGTGCATCTTCACTGATATATCAAAATGTTAATGACAACAAGTTTGACAACCAGCCACATTGACCCTGGCACTTCAGGATTATGGCCCATCAGAAATTGAAACTTATGTTTTTCCTGATCCTCCAAAAATTTGTGACATTGTTTATGACTAATATTGCACAGAACTTCCGTATGCCCTTTTAATAAATTGCCATCTTTATATTCACTTCACCAGTTTTATCCTGTGCATCATCAAAGATGATGCCTTTGTGGGAGACATGTGCTTTTCCCAAAAGCAGTTCTAGTTATTTCTGTTATTTGAAAAGAATTTCTCCCGTACCATTCACTTGTAAATATTTTTCCTGATTGCACATGAATGTATGGCCATAGTTGTTATTGTTTTTAGCTCACCTGAGCACGAAGTGCTCATGGTGAGCTTTTGTGATCGCCTGATGTCCGTCGTCCGTCGTCCGTCGTCCGTCCGTGCGTGCGTGCGTCGTCAACTTTTTCTTCAAACGACTTCTTCTCCTGAACTCCTGGGCCAATCTTGCTGAAACTTGGCAGGAATGTTACTTGCATGAAGCTTTACCAAAATTGTTCAAATGGTTCCGGTCCATTGCCTATCTAGGTCACAGAGGATAAAAATAGATTTTGAACATGAAATTTTAAAAAATCTTCTTCTCTGAAACCGTAAGGCCTAGAACTTTGATATTTGTTGTGTAGCATCACCTAGTGGTCCTCTACCAAGATTGTTCAAATTATTTCCCTGGGGTCAAAATTGGCCCCGCCCCAGGGGTCACTTCATTTTGCATAGACTTATATAGGAAAAACTTTAAAAATCTTCTTGTCTGAAACCACAAGGCCTAGAGCTTAGATATTTGGCATTTAGCAACCTCTAGTGGAACTCTACAAGGAATGTTCAAATTATTTCCCTGGGGTCAAAATTGGCCCTGCCCCAGGGGTCACTTCATTTGACATAGACTAATATAGGAAAAGCTTTAAAAATCTTCTTGTCTGAAACCACAAGGCCTAGAGCTTAGATATTTGGCGTTTAGCAACCTCTAGTGGAACTCTACAAGGATTGTTCAAATTATTTCCCTGGGGTAAAAATTGGCCCCGCCCCAGGGGTCACTTCATTTGACATAGACTTATATAGGAAAAACTTTACAAATCTTCTTGTCTGAAACCACAAGGCCTAGAGCTTAGATATTTGGCACTTAGCACCCTCTAGTGGAACTCTACAAAGATTGTTCAAATTATTTCCCTGGGGTCAAAATTGGCCCCGCCCCAGGGGTCACTTCATTTTACATAGACTTATACATGAAAAACTTTAAAAATCTTCTTGTCTGAAACCACAAGGCCTAGAGCTTAGATATTTGTCATTTAGCATCCTCTAGTGGAACTCTACAAAGTTTGTTCAAATTATTTCCCTGGGGTCAAAATTGGCCCCGCCCCAGGGGTCACTTCATTTTGCATAGACTTATATAGGAAAAACTTTAAAAATCTTCTTGTCTGAAACCACAAGGCCTAGAGCTTTGATATTTGGCATTTAGCACCCTCTAGTAGAACTCTACAAAGATTGTTCAAATTATTTCCCTGGGGTCAAAATTGGCCCCGCCCCAGGGGTCACTTCATTTTACATAGATTTATATAGGAAAAACTTTAAAAATCTTCTTGTCTGAAACCACAAGGCCTAGAGCTTAGATATTTGGCATTTAGCATCCTCTAGTAGAACTCTACAAAGATTGTTCAAATTATTTCCCAGGGGTCAAAATTCCTCTACCAAGATTGTTCAAATTATAGCCCTGGGGTCAAAATTGGCCCCGCCCTGTAGGGGTCATGTGTTTTCCTTATAAATATATAGCAAAAACTTAAAAAATCTTCTTCTCCAAAACCGCAATGGCTAAAAGTTAGATATTTTGCATGAAACATTGTCTAATAGACCTCTAACAAAGTTGTTCAAATTATGGCCCTGGGGTCAAAATTTGCCCCGCCCCAGAGGTCATGGGTTTTCCTTACAACACTCAGGTGAGCGACCCAGGGCCCTAAGGGCCCTCTTGTAATCTTCAAATTGCATTTGTTTCAAATGATTCGAATAGTCGAGCATGCTGTCTCCTCTGACAGCTCTTGTATGTTTATTTATTGATTAACAGACCCTTCTGTCACGTTCTGCTACAAAATCGAAGTTTCAAATTATATTATGCTACCGCGACATTTACACCGTGAATGTGAAATAAGTATTAAAACACTAACCAATGCGAACATATTCCATAATAAATTATATCCCAATTTTATCTCAAGTATTATTGCATCATCAACCAATTTATCCCAGCTAAAAATGTGAAATGTCACGTACACAGTTTTGTAGATCAACCGATTTCAAAGCAGAACCGACAAAAAAACAGTCTTGATACGAGCCGACAATTTCTTTTGAAGTTGCATTTCATTGACAGTTGGTATCAGTGTTTACCTTCATACTGACTGTCAATCAAATTCAGTCTCCGTATGAAATTAACATGGAAGGCGGATCAAAGAAATGTACAAAAATCTATGAGTGTTTTTAAACATGATTGAGAAATTACTTTTTGTTTGTTTCTGAATTGTGCGGATTAATTTATGCGATAATTAAAAAGAGACAATGGAATTTAAACGTGGATTATTGTAAGTACGTACATGTACCAATAACGTCTCAATAACTGATAGTCCTAGGCTAATGTGTATTGGTAACAGGTTTTTTTAAAAGCCTGATTGAATAAGCTGTTCAAAAGAGGTGACAGGTTACAGTTTGTTTGCCCGAGGCTTCACTGTCCCTGTTCATCGCTGTCAAAATATTTAATTGGATTTATCAGCTGACAATAGACCAATAATAAGGGTGTCATAAGCTTTGATACGGACGATTAACGGTACATCCGGTGTCATTTCCTGTAAACAGGCGATGAAAATATTCGATTTCAATCAGTTTTGGCAAAAAAATTTGCAAATTTTCTATTCGATTTGGCGATATATTCTCTTATCCGATACCCATATGGCCAATAAAATTTACATTGCTTATATAGGAAATGATTTTGTGTTCGAAAATCGTACCCCATTTGCCGATATATTCTTATAGCCGATACCCGATTTCGTGGAGTCTACTGTATTGGGACCTGCTCTGTAGATGGAACCTTAACCATTATTTCGTTGAGAGAGTATGTATATAAGGGGCAATGAAACATACAATATTAGTCTGGGATGTGACAAGAGTGCTGAAAGTGTGTGAATTTTCTTATAAGCAAACTGGAGACTTGTTGATTGCAGCAATTCCAAGAAAATTAAAATGTCTGGTTTGTAACTCAGTAATTTCCTCATCAAAAGAAATTTGTTAGTGTTGCACTCTTCAATTATTATGCTTCATCAGAGTTAATCTGGTTTGGTTAAGGTATGTTCTAGAATGTTCTGACACAATTCTCTGTTAATAGTGCATTACTGGGACCAATTAGAGGCATCATGCCCTCAAATTTCCTTATATAGACATAGACTATTCAGTGAAATGGACCATTGTTATGCTGCCAAAAATTATAGTATTTGCTCAAAAACATTTTGTTCTGATATTGCAGATGGCCATGTTATTGGTGCTTTATTTCTTAAGGTTAATCTAACTTAGTGTAAAATCTAATTACAGGCACCATGACCTCAAATTTCCAAGCAAGCAAATTGACATTTAATTATTCCTTAAGGCAATTATTTGCTAATTCCCATAGAACATGAACTGTTTCTCTGAATTGCTGTGTCAGTTCATTGTAAAGTAGAAGCATAAACTTATAAGTACCAGCTTGCAAGATGTGTCCATCCTAAAAGTGGGATAACTGAGAACTGTAATTTATGTTGTTATTACCTGACCATCTAAAATTTTGCAATGTGCCACACCCATTAAAACCAGAGTTATGGCCCCTTATGTATTTCAGTACAAAACATTTACCATGTAATCTTGAGTCACACATAACTCAAAAAGTATTAGAGCCACAATCACGAAACTTTACAGGTATGGTGACCATCATGTGCAGTTGTGCACCTGGGGTTTTGTTTTTGGCCACGCCCATTAAGACCAGATTTATAGCCCCTTATGCATTTCAGTATAATGTATTCGCATGTAATCTTGTGTCGCATAGTCCAAAAGCATATGGAGTCACAGGCATGAAACTATACAGGCATGTTGACCATCATGTGTTGTTGTGAACCTTGGGTTTCGTTTCTGGCTACATCCATTAAAACCAGAGTTATGGCCCCTTATGTATTTCAGTTAATAAATTTACCATGTAATTGTGTAACACGTAACTCGAAAAGTAAAAAGCCACAGTCATAAACTTTACAATTATGTGTAGTTGTGCACCTAGGGTTTTGTTTTAAGGCCATTCACATTAAAACCAGAGTTATAGCCCCTTATGAATTTCATTATATCTTGTTCAGCATGTAATCTTGTGTCGCATGAAACTCAAATATTATGAGATCCACAGTCATGAAACTTTACAGGTATGTTAACCATTAAGTGTATTTGTACCTTTGGGGTTTTGTTTCTGGCCAGGTCCATTTGAACCAAAGTTATTACCCCTTATGTATTTCAGTACAGTTCAAATGTAATATTGTGTTGCACGTAACTCCTAAACTATATATTAGCCAAAGTCATTAAACTTTATCAGTTTTGTTGACCAACAATTGTGTACCCAAAGTAGTACGTTAGTATGAGGTAACTGTGATTGAATTGTTAAGTGTACACTTACCACAATATTGGCTTTTTTGACAAAGACAACTTAGAGTGGGGGCATCTGTGTCCTATGGACACATCTCTAGTTTTATCATATATGATAAGATACAGGCCGGTATTTGAACACTTTGCAAACAGGTGACACATGTTCTGCAGAACACCAAATTTAACTTTGCCTTATTTGACAAGTATATCAATTCAAGGAATTTGCATGTTGATGAAGTTTCTCTGTGACAACACTAGATATTGAACTATTGTTTTCCAGAGATCATCTTTCTCTAGATATCTGCACTGACTGGCTTCAGTAATTTACCCTTGAATCCATATAAATGAGTTTTAACATCTGTTAGCCTTCATTGATCCGTGCCATCTGATTAGGATCTACACTGGTCACATCTTGGTCATAAATAACTTTATGAATCTTAACGTGAAAAGTGTAGATCCTGATCAGATAACATGGATCTCCTGACTGATTTGGATCTACACTGTTCACCCATGCAATAAAAGTGTATCTATGGAGTAAAGAGATAGACGTAGTTATCTATGTTATTTGATTAACCCTTTCCTCCATATCACTTTTGCATGGGCAAACAGTGTAGATCCAGATCAGCCAGCACATGCGTGCCATCAGATCAGGATCTGCACTGATCACTTTTTGATTTGATAGGTTATTTCTGACCAAAAAGCGAAAGTGCTGATCCTGATCTGATGGCACGGATGTGCTGGCTGATCTGGATCTACAGTGTTCGCCCATAGGATAAAAAGTGTGTATAAATGGATCCTATTATATTCTACCACCTGCATAAGTTTGAAAATACCCGGAGTATGTGTCTCTATGACTCTGGTTATTAATAGAATACTCTGTCACCTTAGTGCAAAAATGCTGAAACGTATTCTTACTTTAATAATGGTTACATAGGTGACAACTTGAACACTATAAAAAGTAATAAGTAGTGATCAGATTACATGAAAATTCAAATTTTCTCCAGTTTGTCTATAATAATTTCAAAGGTTTTGTTTATACACAGGTTTATTTGGCATAATTAGAGACTGTACAGATTAAGTTTTACAACATAGAGTAAGTTTCATCAGCAACTATAGAAACTTAGTATCTATTTTTCAAAATATTAACTCTTTCTTCCATAGAATACAGATACACCTTTATTGCTTGGGCAAACAGTTTAGATCCTGATCAGACGGCACGGAAACTGTTTGCTTTTTCATTTATTAGGTCATTTCTGACCAAAATGCGACAAGTGCAGATCTTATTCAGACAGCACATCTATGTGCCGGCTGTTCCGGATCTACACTGGTTGCACACGCATTAAAATGCATATATATGGAGAAAAGGGTTAATGCAGATTAGTCAAACTATGGTATAGATCTAGTTTTTCTTTTTTTCAGTCAAATTAGGAAGCATTTGGAATACATGTAAAGGCTATTTCAAACGTGCTAAAACAGTCATTTAGAGAACCTTTGTAGTGTTTTCACTCCTCCATCTATGAAGAGTTATCAAGAGAAACCATATTATAGTTTGACTAATCAGTGTTCGTGCTCTAGTTGTTGATCAAACTAGCTCATGGAAATCCTAGTCATGACTCTTGCTCCTTTACTGTATACTGTACAGCGGGTTAATTTCACGGGGTTAAATTTTCGCGTTTTTTCGAAATCCGGGTCATTCGCGGGGTCTTAAATTCGCGCTGTCCTTCCAAGATACATTCTACCCAAACACCGTTTACCATGAGATGTGCCGTGTGACTTACTTGCTGTGATATTTGCACATATATAACGTCTATCAAACCCGTTATATTTATACCTGTTGTTACGCCTTTGTTAAGTTCAATGCGTGATTGCCAAATTGCCAAGACAATTATCGATTTTGACTGCCATCTCCAATTAGATATTATTATAACAGTGCCCTGATGAATAAAAACGGTTCACACTTTCATGACTGTATGCCCACTTGATAAAGGCTTGTAGCAGTAAAACTCCAATTGTTTGTTACAGGCTCCAAACAAGTCGCAATCAAGGGTTACATGTATAATGACAAGTTTACTTTGCCGCAGGCTATTAACGATATGTGAAGTCATGGTAGCAGAGTATTGAAGTCGATTTATGACAGGTTTAAGTGTGAAAATTTGTACATGTAGGTAATTTTCATAACATTATTGACAGGAACGAAAAAATTAGATTGAATTGAAAAAAATATTGACCGATTTTTTAACAATTGTGAAATTTAAATCGGGCATTTTCCCCAAAATCGGACAAAGACTGGCTGTCGATAAATTTTAGAAACACTGCATGGGATTGGTAATGTTTTTTCCTTGTAAATACTATTGTTCATTTATATTAAGTTTTTACATCACCAAATTAAAATATAATCGCGGAGTCTTAAATTCGCGGTCAAACAAAAACCGCGAAAATAGCGAAAATAAAACCCCCGCGAATAATACCCGCTGTACAGTAAATTGTTCTATAAACCCTTTATTCCATATATATGCATTTTTACGCAAGTGTGACCAGTGTTGATCCGGATCAGCCAGCACATATGTGCTGACTGATCAGGATCTACGCTGTTCACTTTTAGATTCATTAGGTTATTTCTGCCCTGATTCAACCTGTGCAGATCCTGATCAGATGGCACAAATGCACTTTCGTTATATGGATTAAAGGGTTAAGCTAAGAACACAGTTTTCAGTAATTTGGTTATCTGGTCAAAGTTACTAGAAAGCTTAGAAGACTGTTGCCATGAGATGTTAATATTACAAATAATCAGTTTTACTAATTAAACTAGCTATCAAGTGTCTGCCTTCTTCTTAAATTTCCTCATAATTAGAAGTGTTTTTTGTTAGAAATTCATTAATTCTTCCAAGAATATTATTAACTCTAAAAGTGCTTTATTAGGAGTACAGCTGGGGTTTTCACATTTATGACCACCCTGTGACATTTGGTTCCAATGTGGGCATTTGCATGGTCAGACTATTTAAGATGCCTACAATTGTTCATATAACTTATACTCTGAAATTCAAGGACAAATTTCAATTTGTGGGGGGAATATACTACTCAAAATTTGATAGGGATAGCTTTCCGTGTTATCCCGAGGATTTGACCCTACATAGTTTCAACCGCTGTACTGCTTCAATATTTTGTTGGCTCATTCTCTTTTTTGGCACAACTCTGATGACAAATAAACAAATTTTCAGAATCCCAGCAAATATTTTATAGTTTAAACCTTATGTTAGGAACCTACACAATCTTAACAGTGATCCTTATTAAATTTTGAGTAGTATATGTCACAGTTCCAATCTAATCAGAATCTCGGGCCTGGATAATTCAGGTCAGGAGAGCACTCGCCCTGTAAGTGAGAGGTCCCTGGTACGAGGCAGTCTTGCAACCTCCTCACAGAAATCCTCATGAAAAAAATGCTGCCCAAAAGGCTGGGTCGGTCAAAACAGTGCTGAATGCCCTTTGGATCTGCCCCTGATTTGTAGCATTGGGATTTGAAAGTTTTGCTTTAGAGGACCTTTTCAATCAAGAAAACCAATTCCCAAGGTTATAAAACTGAGAATGGTAACCAGTCTCAAATCTTAGCTTCTTGGTAATCAATAACCCTTATTCACCTGTTTCCTGGGTCAGTTATCTGGGTCAAAGTTTCATGGCAATCAATAAACCTTATTTAACTGTTCTCATGCCCAGTCCATCTGAAATATCAGTCCTGTAAAATCTTGTCCTCACTTCTTTTCCAAAACTGCTTGAGGGATTTCATTGAAACTTCACAGGAGTGTTTCTCAACAAACCTAGTTGTGCATATCGCCAGGAGTTTCTGGTCAGATTAATTTTGAACCAGTTTTGGGCCCTCAAGTCATTTTTTTACTATATAGGTGCATTACATAAACCAAGCATCTTAATTTACTATAAATTACACATAACAAGAGTTTCACTATAAATTGACATATGCTGCTTTGAATTCAAATTGGTATACCTTTCATACATGCCATATCCCCCGGCGGGGGGAAAAATCCCCCGGAATTTAGAGCCATCCCCTGGCCCCCCAGCGGGAGACGAAAATCCCCCGGAATTAACAAAAGTTAAGAAAAACGGTATAAAAATGCATTTTTGTCGCTTTCATATCAGACATTTGTCTATACGCCGAATACACCGTTACGTATCTCGGACTCCTAACGGTTGTGTCAAAACGTTCCGAATTCGTCTAATTAGTGTCACCGAGAGGATTATCGATTATTTAGTGAGAATTGACACTTAACAGGATTGTTTATTGGATAATTGATTGTTTGCATAGGTGTGAATGAAATCACAAGTATACCGTCTGTTTTATGTACAATTAGCGGAGTTGTCAAAGGATTGAAGGTTTTTTTATGATGTCCAAAATATGTGTGTATCCGGATAATGGGACACTTTCGGATACAAATTATTCGTCTTTTGACCAACAATTAACGTTTTGGCACGTTTGCACGTTTGCAAATATTTTTTTAATTACAAAGTAGGAAGAAATGACCAGTCAAGCTGATTCTTGCATCCTTGGAATAAAAATATAATAGCCATTGAAGCTGCAACATTTAATATATTCAAGGACAGATCCAGATGGACTTCAGTAGTGTTGCTCGAACACAATTTTTGGGCAGCAATATTTAATTTTCATGGGGATTTTGAACAGAAAATAGAAATTATAATGTAAATACACAAAGACTTTTCTAAACAAACCCCCTTAGCATACTTAGAAAGATCCAGACTGACTCCTGGTCTGGTTTGACTGCAGAGACCATATGTTGAGCGTTCGAACTCAGCATCTGCAGCAAGTTAATAACATCCAAGTCCATGTTAATTAACTTAAATAATTGTTCTAACTGATGTTAGTCTGTGCTATGCACATCAGAGTTTGTCGGACAGTTCATATAGTGTTTGTTTTATATAGTTTTATTATGTGCCGACACCCTGTTACAAAAAAACATAATAAAAATATTGTTTAAATAAATGAGGATAAATATATTTAATATTGCATCTTAGTTTAGTTTCTAGTAAATTCCGCTTGTTTAGCCGCATTAAAAAATCCCCTGGAATTATATCGGAATCCCCTGGAATTTTGAACCAAATCCCCTGGAATGCTTTCCAGAAATATGGCATGTATGACCTTTGTACTAAAAATATGCCTGTGGAAGAGATGAAACATACTGCATATAATGTGGAAGATGAAAAGGATCATTTGTTTAAAGTCTTTAAGTAAATTTCTCGAGTAATAAATAAGTAATAGTAAAATATTACAATTTTTAAGGAAAATTCTAAGATTTAAGGGGAGATTATCCTGAAAATCTGATAATAAGAGTTTGGACCTTACCACATATGATGTGGGTGATGATAAGGAATAATGTGAGTGATGATAAGGAACACATTATTTGAAGTTTGATGTTAATCCCTCACTAAATATAGAAGTAAAGCAAACCAAATGAGTAACGACCCATAACTCTGCTTAAAGTAACCCAAGTGGAAAATCCTGAAGATATTCACAACTAGACTAGTACAGAAACATTCCAGTGAAATTCCAATGAAATCCTCCAAAGGGTTTTGGAGATGCGTGGAGTGTGGAGAATGTTTTAATAAAGAAGTTATAGTAAAATTGACAAAGGGCACGTATCTTGGCCAAAAATAATCCAATCAAAAATTCCTGATGTTATGGACAACTTAAGGTATGGTGACAAGCATTTCTGTGTAATTAAAATTAAATCGGCCAAGAGGTTATAGAGATAAAGCATACACAAACCCTAAAAATGAGTAAGGGCCCATAACTCGGGGAAAAAAAATCATCTGAGTGGAAATTCCTGACAATATGCACAACTGGGCTTGGTGACTAACACTTGCGTGAAGTTTCTATGAAATCCCTTAAGCAGTTTTGGAGAAGAAGCAAGGACACGATTTTACTGGACTGACATTTCGGACAGATGAACGGAAGGACAGTGCAGTTACTTTTAGCTTTCCTTTGAGGTAATAAAAATCATGTCCACGCTTAATCTCCAAAAACGGTCAGGGGGATTTCATGGAAATTTTACAGGAGTGTTTGTCACCAAACTTAGTTGTGCATGTTGTCAGGAGTTTCTGCTTGGATTATTTTTGGCTCAGTTTAGTCATTTTTTTACTATAACTTCTATGTTAAATCTTTTCCACACTCCTAAAAAAATCTTAGGAGAATTTCATTGGAATTTCACAGGAATTTGTCACCAAGCCTAGTTGTGCATAACTACTGGAGTTTCCGCTTGGATTATTTTTGGCTCAGTTATGGACCCTTAGTCATTTTTACTATAACTTCTATGCAAACCTTGTCCACACTCCTTCTCCAAAACTCTTTGGAGAATTTCATTGAAATTTCACAGGAATATTTGTCACCAAGCCTAGTTGTGAATAACTTAAGTAGTTTCTGCTTGGATTATTTTTGGCTCAGTTATGGACCCTTACTCATTTTTATGCCCCCGCCATGTAATGGCAGAAGGGCATATAGTGTTCACCCTGGCTGTGTGTGGGTGTGTCAGTGTGTCAGTGTGTGTGTATGTTCGAAAATCGTGTCCGCTCTGTAACTTTGTTATTTCTTATTGGATTTTAAAATAACTTGGTATGAATGTTCACCATATCAAGACGGTGTGTCGCGTACAAAACCCATGCCCGTAGGTCCAAGGTCAAGGTCACTGTTACTAAAAATAGAATTTTCTTGTCCGGGCTGTAACTTCCTTATGAAAAGAGGGATTTCAAAATAACTTGGCACAAATGTTCACCATGACAAGGCGGTGTGTCGCGTACAACACCCATGCCTCTAGGTCCAAGGTCAAGGTCACTGTTACTAAAAATAGAATTTTGTTGGAAAAATCTTGTCCGCTCTGTAACTTTGTTATTTCTTAATGGATTTTAAAATAACTTGGTATCAATGTTCACCATATCAAGACGGTGTGTCAGGTACAAAACCCATGCCCGTAGGTCCAAGGTCAAGGTCACTGTTACTAAAAATAGAATTTTCTTGTCCGGGCTGTAACTTCCTTATGAAAAGAGGGATTTCAAAATAACTTGGCACAAATGTTCACCATGACAAGGCAGTGTGTCACGTACAACACCCATGCCTCTAGGTCCAAGGTCAAGGTCACTGTTACTAAAAATAGAATTTAGTTGGAAAAATCTTGTCCGCTCTGTAACTTTGTTTTTTCTTAATGGATTTTATAATAACTTGGTATCAATATTCACCATATCAAGACGGTGTGTCGTGTACAATACCCATGCCTGTAGGTACAAGGTCAAGGTCACTGTTACTAAAAATAGAATTTTCTTGTCCAGGCTGTAACTTTCTTATGAATGGAGGGATTTCAAAATAACTTGGCACAAATGTTCACCATGACAAGGCGGTGTGTCGCGTACAATACCCATGCCTGTAGGTCCAAGGTCAAGGTCACTGTTACTAAAAATAGAATTGTGCTGGAAAAATCTTGTCCGCTCTGTAACTTTGTTATTTTTTAATGGATTTTAAAATAACTTGGTATAAATATTCACCATATCAAGACAGTGTGTCGCATACAATACCCATGCCTGTAGGTCCAAGGTCAAGGTCACTGTTACTTAAAATAGAATTTTCTTGTCCAGGCTGTAACTTCCTTATGAATGGAGGGATTTCAAAATTACTTGGCACAAATGTTCACCATGATAAGGCGATGTGTCCGGTACAACACCCATGCCTAAAGGTCAGAGGTCAAGGTCACTGTTACTAAAAATATAATTTTCTTATAAAACTCTTGTCTGCTCTGTTTTTATTATGTCTGATTGGATTTTAAAATAACTTAAATGTTTATTATATCAAGATGATGTGTTGTGTACAATACCCGTGCCTGTAGGTCCAAGGTCAAGGTCACTGTTACAAAAAGTAGAAATTTCTTGTACTGGCTATAACTTCGTTATTAACAGAACGATTTGAAAACAATTTGGCACAAATGTTCACTATGACAAGGCGTTGTGTTGATTACAATTCCCATGCCTGTAGGTCCAAGGTCAAGGTCACATTTACTAAAACCAGAATTTTCTTGTCTGGGCTGTGAGTTTGTTATTACTTATTGGATTTTAAAATAACTTGGTATAAATGTTCACCATGACAAACATGCGTAGCGGGGGCATCCGTGTCCTATGGACACATTTCTAGTTACTATAACTTCTACATTAAAACCTTATCCACACTCCATCTACAAAACCATTTGAAGGATTTCATTGGAATTTCATAGGAATGTTCGTCACCAAGCCTTGTAAAAACAATTTACAACAAATTTTGTAAAATAAGTGCAATATATCCAAATATGCAAAATTGGAAAGATTAATTCGACTTTGTTTATATCAAAACAAATCTAAGCATTTAGCAATCTTTATGAACACTCCTCCTACATCCTTTATGGGATGGATGAACAGTGTAGATCATGATAAGCTGGACACTTTTGTTTGGTCAAATCAGGATCTTCAATTTTACATTTAGATTGATTTGTGAATTTCTGACATGCACTTTATGGTGTAAAGTGTCAATAAGACTGCTACATGCATGCTTTCTTGCTATTTTCAGGGTAGTGGTGTGGCTGTGTTTGAGGAACTCCCAGTTAACACTAAAGGATATCAAATACTGGTAAAGTTTCATAAAATGTTACTGTGATATTATATTTAACTTGGGTTCAATTTGCATGTAATATGCACTAGGCACTGTGCGTAAAATCAAAACCCAGTGAATATTATCCATATTACGAGGGTTGTTTGATAAATTCGCGGACAGCGGTCGTAAAAACAGAAAAAGACAAAATACATGTATAAAATTTATATGTGCATGATCTGTAATTCAAGTCGAATACAATACAACAACTGGTAATAGTTTTACATTAACAATAAACAAATAACTACATAAAACAAAAGGTACATTAACGATTTACGGAGCACGACGTCGAAAATAACGCTATAATGTCAACGTCAGAATATAGCGCCGGTTAACTTTTCCACATAGTCTCCTTCCCGGATTACACATTTCTCATGACGCCGGATCCACTGGTCGAACACGGAAACATACCAGCTCTCGGGAAATGATGCCACGATCGAGCGCACTTTCAAACTGAGGTCTATTGCTGACTCGAAACGTAGTCCACGGAGTTGACGCTTTATCTCGGGGAAGATACTAAAGTCCATAGGGGCCAGATCAGGCGAGTACGGTGGGTGGACGATGGTCTCGAAATCTAGGAGGTCGATCTCCAGAGACGTCGAACTCGCCCGATGTGCCGGCGCATTGTCCTGATGTAGCAGTACAGACGCAAGGTCAAGGTCCGGCCTCTTCTTCCTCAACGCCTGAACCAAATCACGCCGCAAGACCTGACAACACAATACGGAAATATCCTTTATTATTTTATTTAAATTGTTATACAATGATCTGATATTTGAAGATCATAATTAATTTGAAAATAAAATGTAATAATATCATTTTCTTTATCGCTATTTTATTATAAACTAAAAAAAATAATAATGTAAGGAATTTACCTTTGAGTAATAGTCCGCATTGACGGTCTGGCCTTCCGGTACACGGTGCTGCAGGATCATTCCTCGTCAGTCGGCAAAGAAGACGAACATGTGCTTCCCTCCAGATCTTGAAACCTTCGCTTTCCTCGGAGTCGGCTCTTCTGGTGTTTTCCAAATGGACGATTGTAGCTTAGATTCGGGGTCATAATTCCAGATCCATGTTTCGTCGGTAGTGATGATCCTATCAAGAAATTCTTCGCCTTCCTTCTTGTACCGCCGAAGAAATAACTTTGATGCAGCTACTCTGCGGGACCTGTCATTAGTCGATAGTAGACGCGGAACCCATCGTGCACTGCATTTCCTCATCTTCAAATCATCTCGCAGTATTCTGTGAACGGTTTGCGTTGAAGCCCCAACATCGTCTGCTAAACTTCTAACTGTCACGCGGCGATCTTCTTCAAGAATGTCTTCTATTTTCTGACGTGCCGTCGTCGACACTGATCTCGGTCTTCCTGATCTAGCGTTGTCGTTAATACTTTCGTGTCCGTTGCGATATCTCTCATGCCATTTGAAGACAATAGTGCGACAACACTTTGCTGAGTTCGACTTCTCAAGTAATCGTAACGTTTCCGTGGGTGTAAGACCTAGGTTAACGCAAAACTTGATATTTGCCCTGGTTTCAACGTTTAAATTTGACGTCATGGTTTTCTCTATCACTATGCGATAAATTGCTGTACCGACGAGCGAAAACAACGGATGTCAATGAAAATTAACGGAAATGACGTTGACATATTGAGTATTGACGTTACGCGTTCCCGCGTAATTTCGACGTCTCAAAGTTACCATTTTAAAGCATTAAAAACAAGAGTTATGCCAATTTTACGGACTGCTCCGTAGAACGTTACCATGGTAGCGTTATTCCTCAATAAAATGGGCATTTCGAAAAAAACAAAGTTAAAATTTGTAATTACCATTTTATTAAACATGATTCCGCAATACCTGAAAATTTCATTAACTTTGGATGAACAATAATAAAATAAACACCGCTGTCCGCGAACTTATTAAACAACCCTCGTACATCTTATTTTGTGCGAATAATGCAACTTACAACTGCACTTGTGTCTGGGCACAAATGTCATCCGCATGATATTTCTTTTCAACTTTGCAAATGATCGGGCAGAATGTGTAGATAAAGAAAAGATTTTTTTCTGGCAACCAATTTTACAATAAAAGTTAGTCACTTTCAACTTTGTTAATTTCAATAGTAAAGTTTTGGGGTATCAACTCCTCATTGACTATGTGGTGGATTGCTTACAGGCAACATTGAGTAATCAACTAGACTGTGTCCTCATGACTAAAGTTTCATGAAATTCTGTCCAGGGGTTTAGATTAGTTATGGAGCCGACATGAAATACATAGTTCAAACCTTCAAACATCACATTTGACCTTGACCCGGCTGATACTTTAAGAAATGACATCACTCATGTGTCACCTGAATGTTATCTTTTCCCTAGGGAAAAGATAAGATTTTCTTTCCCCAGTAAGTCATGCGGAAATACTTACTTGCATAATGCAGGAAAAATTTTTTTCTTTCAGATCCAAGCAGACAATGAACAGCATTACCTTTCTAAAATATTCAATATTACAGGTAAATCATATTTATTATATCTCCCCCACCCCCTCTCTGGGGGAGACATATTGTTTTTGCCCAGTCCGTCTGTCTGTCAGTCCGTCTGTCCTTCTGTCATACTTCGTTTCCGCTTAATAACTGGAGTACCGTTTGACCCACAGCATTCAAACTTCACAGGGTGATGGCCCTTATTGAGTAGAAGAACCCTATTGATTTTGGGATCAGTAGGTCAAAGGTCAAGGTCACAGGGGCCCGAAGAGTGAAAACCGTTTCAGCTCAATAACTCGAGTACCCTTTGACCCAGAGCATTCAAACTTTATAGGGTGATAGCCCTTAATGAGTAGAAGAACCCTATTGATTTGGGGGTCAGTAGGTCAAAGGTCAAGGTCACAGGGTCACGAAAAGTGAAAACCGTTTCCACTCAAAAACAGGAGTTCTATTTCAGCCAGAGCCTTCAAACTTCATACGATGGATGTCCTTATTGAGTAGAGAACTCCTATTGATTTTGGGGTCAGTAGGTCAATGGTCAAGGTTACAGGGGCACGGAAGAGTGAAAACTGTATCTGGTCAATAACTAGAGTACCGCTTGACCCAGTGCTTCAATCTAAATAGGGTAATAGCCCTTATTGAGTAGAAGAACCCTATTGATTTTGGGGTCATTAGGTCAAAGGTCAAAGTCACAGGGGCCAGGGCGCAGGGGGGAGACATGCATTTTTCACAAAAAACATCTAGTAACTATTGTAATTGTCCAATATTTACATGTTCTGCTGTTGTTTTAACCCTTTCCTCCATAGATACACCTTAATTGCGAGGGCGAACAGTTTAGATCCAGATCAGCCGGCACATCCGTGCTGTCTGATCAGGATCTAAACTGTTCACTTTTTGATTTGTTAGATTATCTCTGACCAAAATGCAACCAGTGCAGATCCTGATCGGAGGGATAAATGGATGTGCCGGCTGATCTGGATCTACACTGGTGGCACACACGTAAAAAGGTGTATATATGGAGGAAAGGGTTAAGGTTTACAACGAAACCATGACCAAAACAGGATCTACACTGTTCACTTTTAGATTCATAAGGTTATATCAGACCAAAATATGACCAGTGCAGATCTAGATCAAACAGCATGGATACGGATCTGGATCTACACTAGTCGCATATTTGATAAAACGTGTATATGTGGAGTAAAGGGTTAATCCTTTCCTCCATAGACACACCTTTATGGCATGGGCAAACAGTGTAGATCCAGATCAGCCGGCACATCAGTGCTGTCTGATCAGGATCTGCACTGTTCCTTATTTGATTTATTAGGTTATTTCTGACAAAAAAGCGACCAGTGCAGATCACAGATGTGCTGGCTGATCTGGATCTACACTGGTTGCACACAAGTAAAAATGTGTATATATGGAGGAAAGGGTTAAGAATTATGAAGGTGATAGTCTAGTTATGTGCTTATAATAATGTCCGTGATTTGATTCAGATATTAATTTAGAAATTGCTTGTAAACAATGGCATTCAAGCCTCTCCTAGATTTAAAATGATCTGCATTGAGAGCAATAAAAAACTTTGGTATACTCATCAATTTTAGTCAAAGAGAACTGAACTGAAAATCCAAGATAATTATTCTTGATATTGTGATTTTCTTAGAACCATTATAATTTGGAAAATGCCAAGGAATGAGCTATTGATTCTCCTGTTAAAGTTGTTATGGAAAATGTCATCACTTGATCTGAAAGGGATATGATGTACAAAAACTGTAAATTCATCCATTTAGGCAATAGAAAATTAATTTCTAGATTCTCATCCCCACCCACCTCTCAAAAATCACTCTACCCAAACATTTTTTATTTTGAAAAAAAATGCGTACATCAAAATTTGCATTACGAGTATTATAATCGGTAAGAGAACGAAAATACAGTATGAAACATTTTAGTGCAAATCGGCAATTCATAGTCGGCTAGGCTAGACGCTTATTTATCTTTGCACTACACAAGCGTGGTTAGAAACTGTGAGAATGATAAATAAAAAAATACCCCCCCCCCCCCTACTATTTTATCCCAAAATTTTATGAGAATCTAGGAATAAATTTTCTATTGCCTTACTGGCACCAAAAACTATTACAGTTATAAGCTGAGCAGGGAAAACAGTCTCAGAAATCAGGCCTTGCATTAATAATGGTCACTTCTTAAATTCTACTCAGTTTTAACCAATCAGATTGCTTTATTTTGAAACTGGTTTCTGAATTTTGATTTTTAAGCTAACATTGTTAGCAGTATTACTATCCCCAGCCGAACCCTATGGATATTGTTTTGTCGTTGTTTATCTGTCAATTGTTTGTCTACTTGTCTGATAAATAACTAGAGAACTCTCAGAGACCTAGTGTCCACACACTTGGTAGGTTGTTTGGGCATGACAAATGGATGACACCTGTTGAATTGGAGTTCAAAAAGGCAAAGAACAAACCAATGGCAGGATTGTCCCCATTGTAACCTAAAAGATATGACAAAAATAATTCATAGATTAATGGTTTATGATCTGTCAGACAGTGCATATGACAAGTCATGTAAGACAACTAAGTATAGAATAAAGTCTTTAAGACATTTCTATAGAAAATAGAAGCCGACATAAGGGCAGACTCTAAGACTCTAAGAAGTCACTCTACATTAAATTTTGTAGCCTTGTGCATGTGCGGTTGAAAATAGGTCAATCTAGTTTCTTCATTTTAAAATAGAAAGGAGTTCTATTGAAATAAATTGCTTAGGAATTTTAATTTTCATAGCTTCTGATTGGCTACAAATGTTGGGTGGGGGGTCAGATCTGATTTCATGTTCTGTTAGAAGAAGAACATACACAGATCTACAGTTGAACACCTTGCTCCTAAGCTAGAAAATCTATAATAACCTGACAGTTTTACAGATATTGGATGTTTCCAGACTGTGGTACTTGATTTGCCTCACTCTCTACAAAATTACATTATCATGTCAAAGTCTGCAAGTGCTTTAACCCTGCAAGTGCTTGTATTGGCTTAAATCCAGGCCAAGGTCAGCCTGTACATGAATAATTATAGACTCATGTAAGCCTGTACATGAATCAGTATAGACTCATGTTAGCCTGTACATGAATCGGTATAGACTCGTGTTAGCCTGTACATGAATCAGTATAGACCCTAAGGTCAGCCTGTACATGAATCGGTATAGACTCATGTTAGCCTGTACATGAATCAGTATAGACTCATGTTAGCCTGTACATGAATCAGTATAGACCCTAAGGTCAGCCTGTACATGAATCAGTATAGACTCATGTTAGCCTGTACATGAATCAGTATAAACTCATGTTAGCCTGTACATGAATCAGTATAGACTCATGTTAGCCTGTACATGAATCATTATAGACTCATGTTAGCCTGTACATGAATCAGTATAGACTCATGTTAGCCTGTACATGAATCAGTATAGACTCATGTTAGCCTGTACATGAATCAGTATAGACTCATGTTAGCCTGTACATGAATCAGTATAGACTCATGTTAGCCTGTACATGAATCAGTATAGACTCATGTTAGCCTGTACATGAATCAGTATAAACTCATGTTAGCCTGTACATGAATCAATATAGACTTATGTTAGCCTGTACATGAATCAGTATAGACCCAGGACAGCTTGTTCATGAATCAGTATAGACCCAGGACAGCTTGTTCATGAATCAGTATAGACCCAGGACAGCTTGTTCATGAATCAGTATAGACCCAGGACAGCTTGTTCATAAATCAGTATAGACCCAGGACAGCTTGTTCATGAATCAGTATAGACCCAGGACAGCTTGTTCATGAATCAGTTTAGACCCAGGACAGCTTGTTCATGAATCAGGATATAGTTGAGTTTGCATTTTGATTCATAATGTTATTTTTTTACCAAGTAGAAAACAGTGTAGATCTTGATCAAAGAGCACAAGTGTGATAAATCTGTATATATGGAATAAAGAGATCTTTGAAGGAGCTTTGAAAAGCTTTATATGTATTGAACATTACAAAAACTCAGTTTTCTTTTGGTCAAAGAGTTGTGAAACAGTGTGTCAAATTGGAGTACATCAAGATAATCTAAGTTTTTCCTTGAAATGATATCATGAAGTCTGGCAGACGACATTGCTTTTTATGCATTTTGCGGTAAATATACCATTTAATAGTCAAAAAAATCAAAAATTAATATTAGTTACAAAAACAATAGATAATTGTAACTTCTTTCTGAATAGTGTAACAACTAAATTATTTAAAAAATATGAAGGAATACATTTCCCTTGAATTGTCCCAATTATATAAAGGTTAAAGGCAATAAATCACACATCGATTGTTGGTGTCTCTTAAGATTTTAAAAGACACAGAATTCAGAGAAAGACACAGTACTTTTGCTGATGTACTTTAGGTGTGATATTGTCAATAAGATTCACTAACAGATTTAATGGTATGATATTAGGGATAGGCACTGCTATTTCAATGCCTTCAGAAAATGACTACATTAAAGGTGACATAAAAAAAGATTTTCTCCAATTTCCCAATAATCTCAGAGAAAAATTGAGTTGGATGTTAAACAGAAGCCAAAGTGAGATTTAAAAATGTCTAATCGTACACCAGTTTTGATCCAAAAGTTGGTGGCTCCAGGCTCCAAGGTTATAAAACTGAGAATGGAAACCAGTCTCAGATCTCAAGCATGTGATTGGCTCAAATGGAGACAAGGCATCATTTCAGCCAATCAGATGCTAGAGATTTGAGACTGGTTTCCAAGCTCAGTTATTTAATACAGGATTTGATGTCAAGAGGGGGCTCACTAAAAGTACATCTTTTAAATGAGTTAATGGATGCTTGAGGTCTTTCTTTTAGAAACACCAGTTATTTTAATTCTAAAATAGTGCTTACTGGTTTATCATATTCTTATTTCTTCTCTGATATTGCCATCTGATCTAGATCTACATTGTTCGCACAATCATGCAAGAATAAATGGTATATATGGAGCAAAGGGTAAAGTAGGGCACTAATATAATTGTTGATGTCAGGTTTTTCTCCTTCTCTTTAGCAGAGGTTGTTTACAGGTACCTTTCTTTCCCTCACAAAAATTATTTAAAAACATGCGGCTTTCTCCCTAAGTTTACTTAACATCAGGTTTTTTCCCTACAGAGCCAGTATCATCGTGTTCTCCCAAGTTACATTACTGGTTATACGCCTTTCCAATAATTCGATGAATTTTTTTTGGTTACCTCCCCTGTCCAGTCACGTGACTGCTCTACGGGAAAAATGATAGCTCGCTGTGTTAACGGAATAGGAATATGTACCTAAAACTTTCTTTTTTATCATATAATTCTTTTTTGAAAAATACATTTTGTCGTTGAGTTAGTAATAATACATCAGCGTCATGATATATTTGATAATAATTTATAAAACAACCAAGTTTTTTACTAAAAGTGTCCAGTCATTATTCTTCGTGTTAAACACTAAACGACTTTAACTAACAGCCAGTGTTCTCTCCACGGCTTTATTGAGTCTCGTTTCCGGATTAGCGTGTCTAATCAACTACATCATGTTATGGATATGTCAGCGGCGATTGATTTTGAAGGCGGCATGCCATAAAAATGTCAAATTGTCGCGCACAAGGGGTCACCTGTCAATTACTTAAAGGGGCAGATATCATTGACCAATAGAGATGGTGTAATTACTATTTGCTAGGTATCTACACCTCCCAATTATTAGGTATAGCGGAGTCCTTTAATTAATGGATGTGTCAGCAATTGTATTTGATTTAGCAATTACATGGATTCTTAATCCACACGTTATAGAAACAAAAGCCGTCAATAAGAAACAAATCTTGGCAAATCATTTTATTATGTTAATTAAGTGTTTGGGCTTTTACGCTAAAATTACAAACTGTCAAACCTAAGTAATTTAAATTGGATATATTTTGATATAAAAAACCTAATTAATCTAAATTGGATATATTGTGATATAAATATTCCCATCTTTATTGGAAGCGGGCATCTGAATCCTTGAATTTTATTCTACGAATGATACTTCTACAACAAACAATCCGATCCTTTCTTTATTTCAGGACAGAATCAATCATTTTTGGTTGTGAAGTATACGTAACATTTTAAAAAATTGAAATTATTTATTCGTTGAACATAAACGCCATAAATTATAAGGACAATTCTGTTGTTCAAATGTGTAAGCATCAACAAATTTAGATTGTAATTTTATTTGTCATGTAACCAGATGTTGACATTCGCGATTTCCGGATTATAGCTCATTACCAGTCTTAGCAATTTGCAACTTTCACACCAGTAAAATATAATTTTCAACAGAAAAGACATTAAGATGAAAATGTTGTACAGAAATTCGTAAAATTAATGCTTATGTTTGTTTTTGTCCAAATTGTGGTTCATACTGCCTGCTACATGTATCAACAAGAATTGTTCATGTAAAACATTAAAAATCTAAATATCTCATAAAAAGTGAAAATAAAAAAGTCTGGCTATAATAACAGACCAGCAACTTATTTTTTTTTCACCGCCGGCGGCGAACCAGATCTGCAATATAGTGGATAATGTTAGCTATTATGTGCTTAAGCCTTAGTCCGATCGTTCAGCTTTCACGCAGAGCCTCGTTTTGGATTGATTTCTGGTTACGGGAAGTAACTTGTACAGGACTGCGAAACTGTTTATTGGAAAGGCGTATAGGCCCTGTGAAACAAAGCTCTGGCCCAAGATCATATCAAAGCGCTGAAAGCGTTGAAATACTGGCGCGCTGGTTGAATCAAACATGCCCTGCACAGATATCATTACTGTAAACATATGAAACTATGTGTGATTTTTTCGTTAAACTTTGTGACAGTTACTATCATCAACATTAGCAAATAATTCTGTATATTCAGGGATTTCAATAGATGCAGGTACTTGTATTCTGATGCAAGGAAATTAGGTTTTCCACTTTTTTTCACCTGAATCTTAGGCGGGGGTCTTTTTGATGCAGAAGCGTATGATTAGTGGTTAAATTTTGCTAGAATAACGATGATCAGGCTCCGCCACAACTGAGTATTGTCAACAATGAAATGCACAAGGCTCACGTACCTTAAGAGACTGAAACAGTTACAATCTTAATTTTTACGTCGATCGCAACAATGCATTAACAAAAATATTCGCCAACTTACTGACGGTCTCCCCAGGATTTTTGGAAGGGTTGTCGCTGGATATTTCGTGGATATAAGCTCGCGAAACTTTATTTTTTAACTATCATTTTATACAATTTTATATTTGTACCAAAGTTTACTGCAAAAACTGTATATAGTACATAGATGTTTTTTTTATCTCTTTAGAGCCAAGAAAGGTACAAAGTTAAAAAACATAAATAATGTGAAACAATGTGTAAACAGTATGTCAACATGTGTTTTAATAACATAAACTGATCTGATCTCATCAAGTTACAATGCCAACTATATACTCTGTATAGTTAGTATTTCACCTTCATTGTCCAAGATATCTCACACATATCAAACTCAGTGTTTCATTACAACTGACAGAATTAGGATTAAACTTTAAGAAGCCTCTTTTCTTCTTGGGCCCAAGCGCTGACTGCCTTATTATAATCAAACTTCAGTACATCAGGACCTTCCATGGATATCATTAACAATGAATTTAATGTTGAATTGTTAAGCCTGCTTCTAAGCTTAGTCTTCACTCTTGATAAAGTGGAAAAACCCCACTCACAATCTGAAATTAAATTAATTTACGATACCAGTAAACATATAGATAGCTTCACATATATAAAAATAATATCATAATAGGTATTCAGTTAACACAAACAGGTATAATAAATTATGTAGTGCACCCCAAGAACCCTAGTAGCAAATTATTTTGCTACTGACTGTTCCAAGGCGCTAACCCATACGGTTCCCCTTTTTTATTAAACAATCAACAAACAAATCATTTATTTTCCTCTCTTCTTTTTGCTGCAGGGGAGGCTGTGTTTTATGAGTGTGGCGATTCCTGATATGCATATTTCCCTTTTTATATATAGTAGCATGAAATTGAGTTATTTTATTTATTTAATGCAAGTCACAAGGCTAAGTAAATATATATAAAAAACATTGCCAACTTCTTGCAACCAGAAGTAGACTTTCTTCCACTTAGGATCGACACCTGACTGGATCGAACTGGCTGTTCGAGGTAGCCGGCGTTGATTCAGTGTCTCGGCATGTTGGGGTACCGCGTCCGGCGTCGGAGTAATTTCACGACGTGAAGGGGTACTTGGCGTCGTCAGAGTCGCTCTTGAAGGGCTATCAGGAAATGATCTCGATCTCATTTCTAGAATTTTGAAGTTCAGAATGCCCGATGGAGTTGGCATCAGCCTCACAAGGCCGGTTTCTCTTGAAATAAGATAGAATTGACGAGTCGTCGTTCTTTCGCGCATGCATACTTGAAAATGTGTCCGACGAAAATGAACTGATCGTTACGATGATAGCGCAGTAAAATGCCACAGAATGTATTTCTTTTGAAATTTAAGTTCTAAATGCAACTTGCCAATAGATTTGTTTAAAACAATTCCATTATCGCACAATTATGTTCATACATGTATACAGTACAATTTTCGAAGTGTTTGTCTTCTAATCACAGAACTAAGAATAACCAAATAATTACTCATGATCGTTTCTCATTTAAATCATTGAACAATATGTTAAACACACCGGGTTCCGCTATTAATTGAGAATATCAAGAGTCAACAGAGCCAAAATACGATCAAACGACACCGACAGACTTGCGAATTCACCACGTGGAGAGGCGGAGTTATCCAGCTGATAGTAAAGAAATCGATTGTGATTGGTCAAATCGCCCCATTGCTTAACCTTGAATGAGGTGTGTATTGAAAAGCGACCTGTGTTTACAATGCAAG
This sequence comes from Corbicula japonica, assembly GCA_038501625.1. Taxonomy (NCBI): domain Eukaryota; kingdom Metazoa; phylum Mollusca; class Bivalvia; order Venerida; family Cyrenidae; genus Corbicula; species Corbicula japonica. The sequence goes on along the minus strand of JAZAYU010000059.1, from coordinate 872,098 downwards.
AAACAGAAAATTATGACATGTCGATTTTGAATAAACGGATGTCGGCGAATTTAACACTTGTTGGAAATAGATCAAAGCTTGTTAACGGTTGTCTGGGGAGAACACTGGGACCCGGCCCGGTCCTTGTTAGCCGAGCAAAATCTCGATCCACAACTGCTCCAACCTAACCAAAATGGCAACCCACGCTATCTCCCGCTTGTCACGTGACTGATTTGTTTTTAATCGTTCTTTTAATATCCTTTCCTTGCGAATCACAACATTAAATTGTTTTCTTGTTTTTATTTGTAGAATTATCTTTCAAAGTTCGCATTCCTTCTCGTAATATTTGTATTTTCTTAAAATGCACTACTTTTTATGCCACACAACTACGAAATCTTTCAGGCGTAACTAAACTACTCATTCATATCCAGTTGCTTGTTCACTGCCGTAGCTGGTCATGATTTCACTCTACATTGTCCGATGGAATTTTTGGCATGGATGCTCCAAAATTACACGGAAACTTACTATCAATCGCTCAGAATTCGTGGAATGGTGTGCTGCATTGTGCTTCACACTTGTGCAGAACATTTCGGCCTGCTCTCGCGGTGACCACTTACTTGATACGCCCTCGTGGTCGCAATGATACACCCGAAGTTCAGGACTGCGCGTCGCAGAGTTCACAGCATCGTTAGTAAAATACTGGCACATGCGCGCCAGTATTAAAAACTGAAAGTGGAGATAGGGCTTTAATCTTAAATATCATATACCGTATGAATTTAAAGCATTCTGATTGGTCGAGAGCTCCATACTCGCGAGTCCGAAAAAAGTGATAACTACCCCGGGAATTAATAACTACCTTTGCTATCATCATCCATCATCATCCATCATCATCATCCATCATCATCATCCATCATCATCATCCATCATCATCATTCATCATCATCATTCATCATTATCATTCATCATCATCATCATTCATCATCATCATTCATCATCATCATCATTCATCATCATCATTCATCATCATTCATCAATCATCAATCTTCATCATCAATCATCATAATCAATCATCATCAATAATCATCATCAGTCATCATCATCATCATCATCATCCATCACCATCCATCATCATCATCATCATCAATCAATCAATCATCATCATCAATCATCATCAATCATTATCATCATTATCATCATCAATCATCATCATCAATCATCATCAATCATCATCATCAATCATCATCAATCATCATCATCAATCAGAATGCTTTAAATTCATAGGGTATATGATATAACAAGTAAATACTAATGTTGAGGTCGATATGTAGTTTTGCGGACCTGGGTAGTGTGATATCGACCAAGGACGAAGTCCTCGGTCGATATCACACTACCCAGGTCCGCAAAACTACATATCGACCTCAACATTAGTATTTATTTGTATAATATCTGATTGGTTGAATTAGAGACTAGATTCTGTTTCAACCAATCAGATTCCTGAGATTTGAGACTGGTATTCAATTTCAGATTTATGGTTTTGGGCCCTGGATCATCTGATGTTTTATGCATTGTTTTCTTTAGGAAGGTGAACATTTTGTGTTCCTGTTGCTAGTTATAAAAGTTGTTTTTTTTCTTCAGGAAAAGAGCCTCCTGAACAAGATCGTGTACATGTTGGACACGTTGCTATTCTTAGTATCACCATAGCTTGCCTGATGTTCATATCAGGGGGAACAACTCTGTGCTTCTGTATCATGAGAAAAAGCAAGTATATTTTCAGTTTTGTAGCAAGGGAGACAACTATCTCCACTGTATTTAGAAGGGAACTGTAATAATTATTTTAATCAGTAACTCTGCTTTATTTGAATCAGTAACTATCTTATTTGAATCATCAACTTTGCTTTATTTGCATCGGTAACTCTATTTTATTTGAATTATTACTGCTTTATTTGAATTAGTAACTCTATTTTATTTGAATCATCGACTTTCCTTTATTTGAATCAATAACTCTGCTTGATTTGAATCAGTAACTCTGCATTATTTGAATTAGTAACTCTACTTTTTTGAACTCTGCCTACCACTGTACTAAATAGAAAGTTAGTGAATGCGCATACATAACAATGTGGTATGAACAATAGATGAATATTATCTGCTCTATAAACTAATTTTCTGACGCTTTTTGTCAGATTTGATATAAATGAAATTGAATACACAGAAAACTGAAAACTCTTACTCTCAATGGCCCATGCATTAACCCTTTCCTGTATAGATACGCATTTTTACGCATGTGTGACCAGTGTAGATCCAGATCAGCCGGCACATCCGTGCCGTCTGATCAGGATCTGCACTGGTCGCATTTTGGTCAGAAATAAGCTAATGAATCAAAAAGCGAACAGTTTAGATCCTGATCAGACGGCACGGATGTGCCAGCTGATCTGGATCTAAACTGTTCGCCCTAGCAATAAAGATGTATCTGTACAGGAAAGGGTTAATGCAAACACCATGTATTGGTAAATGTTATTAACCCTTTACTCCATAGATACACATTTATTGCAAGGGAAAATAGTGTAGATCCAGATCAGCCAGCACATCATTCTGTGCCATCTGATCAGGATCTACACTGTTTGATTATAGATTTATTTGGTTATATCTGAACAAGATGCGAACAGTGCAGTTCCAGATCAGACGGCGTAAATGTGCCAGCTTATCTGGATCTACACTGGTCGCACACAGGTAAATACGCAAATATATGGAGGAAAGTTTTAACTGCTTTTACCATTTTTAATTACATCCAAACACGAAGTATTTATAAATGTTATTTATTACATGTTTACTCTTTTAGGAGGTCACTGTATATCATTATTTGATTGCCATGGTAACTACAGTTCCCCACCAGAGACTGCACCTAACAACACACACTCCTTTAATGAAGGTAATTGTAGTTAGTTATGAAGTTGACAATTGGGGTCTACACTGTTCACTTTTTGACTCGTTAACTCTTTCCTCCATAGATACACCTTTATTGCATGGGCGAACAGTTTAGATCCAAATCAGCCGGCACATCTGTGCTGTCTGATCAGGATCTAAACTGTTCGCTTTTTGATTTGTTAGGTTATTTCTGACCGAAATGCGACCAGTGCAGATCCTGATCAGACGGCATGGATGTGCTGGCTGATCTGGATCTTCACTTGTCACACATGTGTAAAAATGCATATGTATGGAGGAGAGATTTAAGTTATTTCTGACCAAGAAACAAATAAAGATCCTGATCAGATGGCACTGATGTGGGTCTACACTGTTAAATGCACACGATCAAGTTGTATATATGGAGTAAAGGCTTAACCCTTTCCTCCATAGACACACCTTTATTGTGTGGGTGTACAGTGTAGATCAAGATCAGCCGGCACATCCATGCCATTTTATCGGGATCTGCACTGTTCGCTTTGTGATTGGTTAGCTTATTTCTCATGTTCTGACCAAAATGAGACCAGTGCAGATCCTGATCAGACGGCATGGATGTGCTGGCTGATCTGGATCTACACAGGTCACATATGGAGGAAAGAGTTATTTCTGACAAAGAAACAAATATACCTGTAGATTCTGATCAGATGGCACTGATGTGGGTCTACAGTGTTTGCACATGATAAAAAATTGTATATATGGAGTAAAGGCTTAACTCTATTCCATTGGCATGGCTTATGTCCCAATTGTGCAACAAGCGTTGGTCCAGATCTGCATGCACATCATTGCAGTCTGATTAAGATCGGTTGTGTTCATTCCTTGGTTAGATTAATCTGTTGAGACTAAATTAAATTGTGTACATCCTGATGAGACTGCACAGATGTCCAGATCCTGATCCAGATCTGCTCTTCACACCTCACATTTAAGATATATAGCTTATGCGATATAACCCATAATATTATATTTAAAGTATAGTGTCAAAGGAGACTCTACTTTCTTCTCTTTTATTAGCTCACCTGAGCACTTGTGCTCATGGTGAGCTTTTAGGATCGCCCTGTGTCCGTCGTGCGTCGTCCGTCGTGCGTCGTCAATTTTTGCTTTAAACAACATCTCCTCTTAAACCCCTGGGCCAAAGTTGATGAAACTTGCCACGGATGTTCCTTGCATGAAGCTCTTCCAAAGTTGTTCAAAGAAATCAATTCCATGCAGAACTCTGGTTGCCATGGCAACCGAAAGGAAAAACTTTAAAACTCTTCTTGTCTGAAACCACAAGGCCTAGAGCTTAGATATTTGGCATTTAGCACCCTCTAGTTGAACTCTACAAAAATTGTTCAAATTATTTCCCTGGGGTCAAAATTGGCCCCACCCCAGGGGTCATTTCATTTTATATAGACTTATATAGGAAAAACTTTAAAAATCTTCTTGTCTGAAACCACAAGGCCTAGAGCTTAGATATTTGGCATTTAGCACCCTCTAGTTGAACTCTACAAAGATTGTTCAAATTATTTCCCTGGGATCAAAATTGGCCCCGCCCCAGGGGTCACTTCATTTTATATAGACTTATATAGGAAAAACTTTAAAAATCTTCTTGTCTGAAACCACAAGGCCTAGAGCTTAGATATTTGGCATTTAGCACCCTCTAGTGGAACTCTACAAAGATTGTTCAAATTATTTCCCTGGGGTCAAAATTGGCCCCGCCCCAGGGGTCACTTCATTTTATATAGACTTATATAGGAAAAACTTTAAAAATCTTCTTGTCTGAAACCACAAGGCCTAGAGCTTAGATATTTGGCATTTAGCACCCTCTAGTTGAACTCTACAAAGATTGTTCAAATTATTTCCCTGGGGTCAAAATTGGCCCCACCCCAGGGGTCACTTCATTTTATATAGACTTATATAGGAAAAACTTTAAAAATCTTCTTGTCTGAAACCACAAGGCCTAGAGCTTAGATATTTGGCATTTAGCACCCTCTAGTTGAACTCTACAAAGATTGTTCAAATTATTTCCCTGGGGTCAAAATTGGCCCCACCCCAGGGGTCACTTCATTTTACATAGACTTATATAGGAAAAACTTTAAAAATCTTCTTGTCTGAATCCACAAGGCCTAGAGCTTAGATATTTGGCATTTAGCACCCTCTAGTGGAACTCTACAAAGATTGTTCAAATTATTTCCCTGGGGTCAAAATTGGCCCCGCCCCATGGGTCACTTCATTTTACATAGACTTATATAGGAACAACTTTAAAAATCTTCTTGTCTGAAACCACAAGGCCTAGAGCTTAGATATTTGGCATTTAGCATCCTCTAGTGGAACTCCTCTACAAAGATTGTTCAAATTATTTCCCTGGGGTCAAAATTGGCCCCGCCCCAGGGGTCACTTCATTTTATATAGACTTACATAGGAAAACCTTTAAAAATCTTCTTGTCTGAAACCACAAGGTCTAGAGCTTAGATATTTGGCATTAAGCGTCCTCTAGTGGTACTCTACACAGATTGTTCAAATTATTTCCCTGGGGTCAAAATTGGCCCTGCCCCAGGGGTCACTTCATTTTATATAGACTTATATAGGAAAAACTTTAAAAATCTTCTTGTCTGAAACCACAAGGCCTAGAGCTTAGATATTTGGCATTTAGCACCCTCTAGTGGAACTCTACAAATATTGTTCAAATTATTTCCCTGGGGTCAAAATTTGCCCCGCCCCAGGGGTCACTTCATTTTACATAGACTTATATAGGAAAAACTTTAAAAATCTTCTTGTCTGAAACCACAAGGCCTAGAGCTTAGATATTTGGAATTAAGCACCCTCTAGTGGAACTCTACAAAGATTGTTCAAATTATTTCCCTGGGGTCAAATTGGCCCCGCCCCAGGGGTCACTTCATTTTATATAGACTTGTAGAAAAACTTTAAAAATCTTCTTGTCTGAAACCACAAGGCCTAGAGCTTAGATATTTGGCATTTAGTACCCTCTAGTGGAACTCTACAAAGATTGTTCAAATTATTTCCCTGGGGTCAAAATTGGCCCCGCCCCAGGGGTCACTTCATTTTACATAGACTTATATAGGAAAAACTTTAAAAATCTTCTTGTCTGAAACCACAAGGCCTAGAGCTTAGATATTTGGCATTAAGCATCCTCTAGTGGTACTCTACACAGATTGTTCAAATTATTTCCCTGGGGTCAAAATTGGCCCCGCCCCAGGGGTCACTTCATTTTACATAGACTTATATAAGAAAAACTTTAAAAATCTTCTTGTCTAAATCCAAGGCCTAGAGCTTAGATATTTGGCATTTAGCACCCTCTAGTGGAACTCTACAAAGATTGTTCAAATTATTTCCCTGGGTCAAAATTGGCCCCGTCCCAGGGGTCACTTCATTTTACATAGACTTATATAGGAAAATCTTTAAAAATCTTCTTGTCTGAAACCACAAGGCCTAGAGCTTAGATATTTGGCATTTAGCACCCTCTAGTGGAACTCTACAAAGATTGTTCAAATTATTTCCCTGGGGTCAAAATTGGCCCCGCCCCAGGGGTCACTTCATTTTATATAGACTTATATAGGAAAAACTTAAAAAATCTTCTTGTCTGAAACCACAAGGCCTAGAGCTTAGATATTTGGCATTTAGCACCCTCTAGTGGAACTCTACAAAGATTGTTCAAATTATTTCCCTGAAGTCAAAATTGGCCCCACCCCAGGGGTCACTTCATTTTACATAGACTTATATAGGAAAAACTTTAAAAATCTTCTTGTCTGAAACCACAAGGCCTAGAGCTTAGATATTTGGCATTTAGCACCCTCTAGTGGAACTCTACACAGATTGTTCAAATTATTTCCCTGGGGTCAAAATTGGCCCCGCCCCATGGGTCACTTCATTTTATATAGACTTATATAGGAAAAACTTTAAAAATCTTCTTGTCTGAAACCACAAGGCCTAGAGCTTAGATATTTGGCATTTAGTACCCTCTAGTGGAACTCTACAAAGATTGTTCAAATTATTTCCCTGGGGTCAAAATTGGCCCTGCCCCAGGGGTCACTTCATTTTACATAGACTTATATAGGAAATCTTTAAAAAGCTTCTTCTCACAAACCACAATGCGTACAGCTTAGATATTTTGTAAGTAGCATTGTCTAATAGATGTCTACTAAATTTGTTCAAATTATGTCCCCTTGGCCAAAATCTGCCATGCCCTAGGGTTCTCTTGGTTTACATATAGTTATATAGGAAAAACATGGAAAATCATTTTTCTCCGAAACTAATAGGACTAGACCTTAGATATTTGGTTTGAGTTTTGTGAAGAGACCCTTTACCTACGTTGTTTAAATGTTGGCCCTGGGGTCAAAATTGGCCCTGTCCTGGGGGCCCTAAATATGTAAAAAAGGAAAACTTTAAAAATCTTCCTACTGGAAACCTCAATGCCTTAAGCTTACATATTTGGTATGTAGCATTGTCTAGTGGATGTCTACCAAGTTTGTTCAAATTATGTCCCCTGGGCCGAAATTGGCGACACCCCAGGGTTCTCTTAGTTTACATTGATTTATATAGGAAAGCATGAAAAATCATTTTTATCCGAAACTTATAGGACTAGACCTTAGATATTTGGTGTTGAGTATTGTGAAGAGACCCTTTACCAACATTGTTTAAAAGTTGGCCCTGGGGTCAATATTGGCCCTGCCCCGGGGGCCCTTAATATGTAAAAAGGCAATTTTTAAAAATCTTCTTACTGGAAACCTCAATGCCTTAAGCTTAGATATTTGGTATGTAGCATTGTCTAGTGGATACTTACCAAGTTTGTTCAAATTATGTCCCCTGGGCCAAAATTGGCCACGCCCCAGGGTTCTCTTATTTACATTGATTTATATAGGAAAACATAAATAATCATTTTTCTCTGAAACTAATGTGACTAGACCTTAGATATTTCGTTTTGAGTATTGTGAAGAGAACCTTTACCAACATTATTTAAATGTAGGCCCTTGGGTAAAGCTGAGAGTACTTTTGTACTCAGGTGAGCAATATAGGGCCATCATGGCCCTCTTGTTTAACATACCATAAAATCCCTTTTAAACGACCCTACCCAAATAAAGGCCCCAATGTATTTTTTTTAGGGAAAAATCCATTAATCCACTTATATAATCCAATATCCTTCAGAATCTAATATTAAAATGAAATAATTAATATATTTAAATAATAAGGACCCCCTTTAAGAAGAAGGAGGCAATTCAAAGGAATTTTACGGTACTTTTAGAAAATTTGTTATTGAGTTTCGACTATCTACCTTTTAAGTATTACATCCTTAACCATTTTTCCAAATAAATATCTCATAAGGTATACATTTACAGAATATTGAAAAATCTGCTTTAAGATATAGGTTTATAACTGAAATTAATACAGCTACAATATTATAGTATTTTGGTGTCAAAACTCATATTACACATATCGTATTTAATTTGCATAAGTTTATTGCTTTTAATTTACATAAAAGTTATGATGTGTAGTTTGATTCTTCACATTATTATTTGTGCCATCTGATCGGGGTCAACACTCTTCACTTTTTTAAATTATTAATCTACTTCTGACCAAGAAGCAGTTAAGATCCTATTCAGGTCAGATGTGCCGCTGTTCTTGATCTACCCTGGTTGCACATGTGAGAAAGTCTTATATATGGAGTAAAAGGTTATTATTTTTTCAATTGATGGTTTATTTCCCAATCAGACCAGTGTAGATCCTGTTCTGTGATCAGAGATTTGCAGGCTGATCTAGATCTACACTGTTTGCCCAGGTGGTAAAGGTGTATCAATGGAGTGAAGGGTTAAAGTGAGCTCAGTATTAATGGTTGTGGTCCTAGTTATTAGGAATTTCTTTAAGAAATCACAATTTTTTGAGGTTTGGAGCCAACAAATTTCTCTATTATTAGTTTGAATCCCATGAAAAATATATTGTTTTTCATGTACTAATCTGTAAGTACTGTCAGTGTGGAACAAAAAATTATTTTATGCAAAAGTAGATTGCAATCAAGAACCTATTTAACCGTTTACTCGATATTTATGTGTTTCATTGCATCGGCAACCTGTAGATCCAGATCAGCAGGCACATCCATGGCATTGCAATCTGATCAGGATCTATACTTTTCACTTTTTGGTCTTTGGTTAGAAATAACTAAACAAATCTAAAAGCAATCACAGAATTTATAAGGTTATATCTGAACAAAAAAAGAGCAGTGTAGATCCTGATCAGATGGCAAAACCCATTTATATGGAGTAAAGGGTTAATTCAGTTGTAAATAAACATTTTTTGAAATGTGTAAAACTTTTTGCTGAAAAACATTCATGGCAAGACCCTCCCAACTTTTTTGGTTTATTGCTCCCTTTAACTCTTTATTCCATGCTTATATCCCACGGTCGACCAGTGTTACCTAGAACAGTCCTTGCACATCTATGCAGTCAGATCAGGATCAACACTGTTCTGTTTTAGATTTATTACATTATTTTGAAGAAGCCAATATATGTAGTGTAGGGCCCAAGATCATAAAACTAAGTTTTGAGATCAGTCTCAAATCTCAAGCATCTGATTGGCTGAAATGGCGACTGGTCGCCTGGATGATTTCAGCCAATCAGATGCTTAAGATTTGAGACTGATCTCCAGATTTAGTTTATGATCTTGGGCATAGATCACGATCAGACTGCATAGATCTACAGGTTTGATCTGGATCTACAGTGATACCCTGTGTGGCTAAACACATCCATAGAGTTATGGGTTAATATTGCAATAAATACCGTGAATTTCTTGTAATATATTGCGATATGTTGCAGATTGCCTGGCAATACAATGCCCTATGTGTATAAAGAAAATGACCAAGTTTGAGAAGTGCCATATCACACCAGTTACTCTGGAACTATGGCCCTTTAAGTGGCCCTTTACATTGCAAAATTTAACCAAATTAGCAATTTGTCTGCTGTGTGACTAGTGTATTTTGCAGAAGTTTATCCCTGTTGTTCAAAATTGTGCTTATCTATTTCAGATGCTGTACCGATCATTTTGCCATTACATTTTTATGAGTCTGTCCCTGGCAAAGGCGCAGTGAGTGCTCTGTGTGCATACATCAACAAAACCACTTGTTCGAAAGCCAAATTGAATTGGACCGATAATTTTTTGAATGAAAATATTGCCAACTTCAAAGGAAACAACCCAAATTGTATTCTTCTAATTTTAATAACTCCCGAAATGGAGTCGCTATTAAAACATCTCGATTCTATGGAACAAAGTGAAGCAGATGAACGTTCGCTATGTTTTCATAATATCTTAAAGGAAACTGAGGTAAACGATTATCGACAGATTCTGGTTAGTTTGCTGCCATTAAAAGAGGATGCAAAGAAGTTAAAGCACATGGATATATTCAGTATAACTAAACATAAAGGAGGACAAAATGCTAACGAACTTGAAATAAATACTACTGATATATGTGACGTTTTGAAGATGGTAAACAATGACGATAATGTTATTCAGCGAGGTTTAGCGAGTTATGATGATCTTCAGACACTTTTGAATTATATCAAAGAAGTTGAGAATGAAGGGAATTTAAGACGTATTGAACGAGATTACGGGGAAAACTTCAACCATTATGGCCGTCAAAACCCATTAACTTCAAGGTTAGTGGAAACTTCCAAGTGGGCTGCAGACGTCAGTCAACAGATACATCCGGAAACGTGGTACCCCTATGAACAAAATGCTAGGATGCCTTATGGACCGTTTTACCAAATGAGAGGGATTGGGCCAATCCATCGTTGTACTTTCGAGGGAGAAGATATTGAAAGTGCTAGTATGTACCATGAAAGTAGTTTAGAGACTAGGCCTATAAGCCAGGAATGTTCAAGGGGGTGTTCAGATATTCATGTGATTGAAGAATTGTCCCACAGGATTCGGGAAGAGGAGTGGACGGCACCTGAATGGGACACTGAAAGTACTACGTGTTCGCATCTTGAGCAAAGACATGTGGAGATTAATGAAAATTATATGCGTATAATTAGTCCGTAATACTTGAATCATCAGGGGTCGGTTGTTCAAATCTCTATCTGCAGATTAAACTAACCTAGGGTTAAATTTAGACTAAATTATTCTTACAAATAACATCATAATTTGTTCACTTTTATTTTATGTGTTTGTACACTAGAATATGACTAAAAAAGATTTAAAAGTATTGAAATTAAGCACACAACTTGCTTTATATTCTTTGAAAATTTAACATTTTCCTCCATATATACACATTTTTAGGCATGTGTGACCAGTGTAGATCTAGATCAGCCGGCACATCCGTGCCGTCTGATCAGGATCTGCACTGGTCGCATTTTGGTCGGAAATACCCTAACAAATCAAAAAGCGAACAGTGCTGATCCTGATCAGACGGCATGGATGTGCCGGCTGATCTGGATCTACACTGTTCGCCCAGGCAATAAAGATGTGTCTATGGAGGAAAGGGTTAACCTAGTTTAACCTGTGGATGAAGTTTTGAACAACTAGCACATAAAGGACAATCATACCTAGATAGAGTAAACTAGTGTATGGAAGTTGTTTATGTAAGTAAAACACCCAATTTTAAGACATACCTTACTTATTGTTAGTCCGAAGATGGCTGGTGAAGCTTTTATGATGTAATACACATTGTATTTGTCATCATGTCTACTGGATAGTTCAATTTCTTAAGTCAAAGGGAGGTAATTATATTTAATACTGATTAGATAAAGGGAGCCTATGAAATTACACTCCAAACTTGATATAATGTGGTTTGTTTAGGATCACAGATCCTAATAAAGCGGTCACAAAATGGAACCCATATTTTTTCAAGACCAAATTTTGACCATAAAACCGGAAATATATCGAACTAAAAATGCCTGTTGAACATGTTCATCTGTAATGCTCACATTTATCGCCAATCAATCAAGTTTTAACACCTTTCACAGAGACAGACATCTGGCACTTCCCTAACTTGCTTAAGTTTGTGAAATAATGTTTGTTTATTATTATGTCTGTTATTAGCTGGCAATTGTGCCAATTTATGTTTGTGAGACACCAACCAATTGTTGGTATGAAAAAAATATTGCTGTGATGGTAAAATTGTCTAACACATAAAAAAAAAACAACAATGTTGATTAAAGATTACCTGACCCCAATTTTGAAGGTCACTGGGTCAAAGGTCAGGGTCACATGGACCTTAAGGTCAAATCAGGCTAAATTTTTGAAGAACCCTTTGACTCCAAGTCAAACAAGTTTTTCATCTATACAATTTCACTAGGCCACAGATCAAGCTCACAGTCAATTCAGCTCCTGTCCCAAACATATTCATTTATTCACATCTATTTAGAAAGTACAAGGTTGCAGTCACTTTGGCTGATATCCTACTCTACTTATCATATTTGATTTCACAACTTTGACTACGCTACACTGGAGACATGTGCTTTTTAAAAAAAACATTTTCTAGATCTCTAAAATATTAATATTATCAACTACCGATGCCAAAGGTTATAAAACTGAGCATGGAAACCAGTCTCAAATCTCAAGCATCTGATTGGCTGAAATGGCGACCAGTCGCCATTTCCGCCAATCAGATGCTTGAGATTTGAGACTGGTTTCCAATCTCAGTTTTATAACCTTCAGCCCTATTGAACAATGAATGGACTTGCTCAAATGAGTGAAAGATAATTCCATTTAGAATATTTGATAACAGGAAACAACCGTTTTCTCCATAATATTATATACAGGTTTTATCACATGTGCAAACAGTGTAGATCAAGATCAGTCAGCACATCCATGCCATTTGATCTGGATCTACATGTTTGCTTCTTGGTCAGAAATAACCATGTGAATTCAGAAGGGAACAGTGGAGATTCTGATCAGACAACAGGTATGTGCCGGCTGATCTTGATCTATATTGTTGGCACATGCGATAAAACCTGGATATGTGGAGTAAAGGTTAAAAGAGTTTAAAAGTTTAGATTTATAATGTTAACCCTTTCCTCCATAGACACACCTTTATTGCATGGGCAAACAGTTTAGATCCAGATCAGCTGGCACATCCGTGCCATCTGATCAGGATCCAAACTGTTTGCTTTTTGATTCATTAGGTATTTTGGGACCAAAATGCAACAGTGCAGATCCTGATCAGACGGTTTGGATTGCCACCTGATCTGGATCTACACTGGTCGCACATGCGTAAAAATGCGTATATAAGGAGGAAAGGGTTAATGTTGATTTTGTTGACTGTTTTTATTGATAAAAATATATGGCTTTATAATTTTTGTAAAGCATAAAATTATTTTTGTTTTATTTTATTGTTTCTGGTTTATGTTAGTGTTAAAATTGTATTATAGAAAAATTATACATAAGGAACCTGTCATAATACAAAACAAAATGTATTTTTTTCTAATAACAAAAACATCAAGAAAAGCAGGTTGGAAAACTTCTGCATGTATTAGTATGACAACAATAGGTATAGTGACTAGTTTAAGGTAATGCATCTATTTTGAGTAGTTATACCCCCGCTTCGAAGAAGAGGGGGGTATACTGTTTTACCCTTGTCCGTCCGTCCGTGCGTGCGTGCGTCCGTCCGTTACAAAATTTCCGTCGCAGTTTTCTCAGCAACTATAACATGTAGCAGCCTGATATTTTGCATATTGCTTTATCCTATAGTCCCATGTGGTGTAAAGCAATTTCATGCTCCTTGCTCATCTACTTCCTGTTTGCCGCATATTTTTAGATTTTGTTACTATGAAGGTGCATTACATCAACCAAAAGGCATGTTAATTCTCCGTCGCAGTTTTCTAAGCAACTATAACATGCAGCAGCCTGATATTATGCATATTGCTTTATCCTATAGTCCCATATGGTGTAAAGCAATTTCATGCTCCTTGCTCATCTACTTCCTGTTTGCCGAATATTTTAGGTTTTGTTACTATAAAGGTGCATTACATCAACCAAAGGGCATGTTAATTTTCCGTCACAGTTTTCTAAGCAACTATAACATTCAGCAGCCTGATATTATGCATAATGCTTTATCCTATAGTCCCATATGGTGTAAAGCGATTTTATGCTCTATGCTCACCTACTTCCTGTTCGATGAATACTTAGATTTTTACACATAGTTGACATACATGCACAATTTCCGTCGCAGTTTTCTAAGCAACTATAACATGCAACAGCCTGATATTTTGCATAATGCTTTATCCTATAGTTCCTAATGGTGTAAAGCGATTTTATGCTCCTTGCTCATCTACTTCCTGTTTACCGAATACTTAGATTTGTGCACATAGTTGACATACATGCACAATTTCCGTCTCAGTTTTCTAAGCAACTATAACATGCAGCAGCCTGATATTTTGCATAATGCTTTATCCTATAGTCCCATATGGTGTAAAGCGATTTTATGCTCCTTGCTCATCTACTTTCTGTTTACCGAATACTTAGATTTGTGCACATAGTTGACATACATGCACAATTTCCGTTGTAGTTTTCTAAGCAACTGAAACATGCAGCAGCCTGATATTTTGCTTATTGGTCCCATATGGTGTAAAGCGATTTTATGCTCCTTGCTCATCTACTTCCTGTTTACCGAATTCTTAGATTTGTGCACATAGTTGACATACATGCACAATTTCCGTCGCAGTTTTCTAAGCAACAATAACATGCAGCAGCCTGATATTTTGCATAATGCTTTATCCTATAGTCCCATATGGTGTAAAGCGATTTTATGCTCCTTGCTCATCTACTTCCTGTTTACCGAATACTTAGATTTGTGCACATACTTGACATTCATGCACAATTTCCGTTGTAGTTTTCTTAGCAACTTAAACATGCAGCCGCCTGATATTTTGCTTATTGCTTTATCATATATTCCCATATGGTGTAAAGCGATTTAATGCTCCTTGCTCACCTACTTCCTGTTTACCGAATACTTAGATTTTTATATATAGATGACATACATGCACAATTTGTGTCGCATTTTAAAAAGATGCGAACATTATTTCTGTATACTCTGACAAAGCCATATTGCGGGGGTATTAATCACCTTCAGTGATAGCTCTTGTTTGTTAGAATTTATGTTAAGAAAGTATTGCACGCCAAGTGCCGTGCCCCGCCATCATAGTTTGTTAGAATTTATGTTAAGAAAGTTTTACACGCCAAGTGTCATGCCCTGCCATCATAGTTTGTTAGAATTTATGTTAAGAAAGTATTAGATGCCAAGTTTTGTGCCCTGCCATCATAGTTTGTTAGAATTTATGTTAAGGCAGATTTACATGCCATAGTGTCATGCCAATTGCCATTGTTTTCTTAGAATTTATGTTAAAGAAGTATTACACACTAAAGTGTTGTGCCATGCCAGTTTTTTCAGTTTTAAAATCTGTGTTGTATGTGGCTTTTGGTGCTCAAAATGTTTCTTGTGCCTCAAAATTGTTATTATTGTTGTTGTTGTTGTTGTTTTAGATGATGATGATGATAATAATGTAATGATGATCAGTTCTCTCAGTTTTTACTTTTACAGTGGAGAAAACAGAGCTATAAATCTATGAATTTAACCCTTTCCTCCATAGATATACCTTTATAGCGTGTACGAACAGTTTAGATTCAGATCAGCCGGCACATCCTTGCCTTCTGCTCAGGATCTAAACTGTGCCGGCTGATCTGGATCTCAACTGTTCACTTTTTGGTTTGTTAGATTATTTCTGACCAAAATGCGACCAGTACAGATCCTGATCAGATGGCACAAACATGCTGGCTGATCTGAGTCTACACTGGTCACACATGCGTTTATATGGAGAAAAGGGTTAAGGGCCACATTCAGAGCAGCAAACTTATCTGAACAAAGATTTTTTAGGGAGGTCTGGGGCTTGCTTCATGTGCCCAAGGTTATAAAACTGAGCATGAACCAGTCTCAAATCTCAAGCACCTGATTTAAGTTCAATATTATTTGTTTGTGCCTGTATTAATGGAAAAATTGATGTAACAAATAAATATGCTATATGCTTATGCATGCGGCCTGCGTTATCTCGAATCACATGATCGCCATCTTTGATACCGAAAGCCTTCGCCAATTGTGAATATCATTAAAAAAAGTTACTTTTTTAATGCATGGTTAATAAAAATTTGACTTTAATTAATTTAAAGAAAGATGCATATTCTTCATCATGAAACTAAGGTTTACTATTTATTTATTGATTTAACAATCAAAATCACCAAAATTACACCAAACCGTTCAAAGTGCATTGGCCAGCAGAAAGCAAACATACAACGTGAAATGCTTATCATATCTTGCCATACAAAGGCCTTAAAAAGATGTGATAATTTACTCAATGTGTTCAAGAAGTATATCAAAATAACTTAATAACATGAAGATCGATTAAAAGTGATTTAAACATGATTAAAATCCAGCCAAAACATAATTATCGCCTATCGAATCGGTAACAAGATGGCGGATTATATAAGTGAAAATAACGCTTTGTCACGTGACGAGATTCTCCTCCAGTCCACATATCAAAACAGGATTTACTATATCAGTTAAAGAGAGATGCGTATCTATTTATATATATATATATATATATAGGTCTTTAAATTAAGTAACTGATGTTAACTGATATTCATTACTTAAATATGTTGCCATGTACAAGGTTTGTCCCAATAAATCTGTACTATTTGGATAAAAAGAAATGTATTTTCTGCCGGTTAGGCAAAGCAAATTAGGTGGAAAATAATATCCTTTGATTGAATTAGATCTTTTAAAAGTACCAATCACAAGTATCGTGTTGTTTTATTTACACACGAGTAGTTGTGTGAATTTTTCGAATATGTAAAGTCATTCAGCTTTGGGCATTCAACACAGACACATTTTTAAGCACCGGGAAACTACTAGTATACGGTATATATAAACAGTATGTTATACAGGCATTTATGATAAGATTACAGATTGAAAACAATAAATGTAATATTGTTCCAAGAACAAAGTTCCAAGTTGTATAACATATGATATGTTTTATGTAATTTATGTATTGGATACAGTGAAGACCATTCTGTAAGCTTTGCCCACGTGCTCAGTACAATATATACTTATATATGAAACTGTTTGACTTAGTTGTTTACTTGTGCAAAGATCTGTAAGGTCAAAGGAAATTATTGAACATGTGTTTATGCAAATTTCAGAGTTGTTTAAGACAAATATTGGTTAATTGTATGTGAAGTTACAAAGAAAAATCATTTATCATTGATTAATTGCAAACAGTTTAACAAGGCTACCTACAGACCACTGTCACATGTTACAACATTATTGCATTGGTCACACAACAAGGTTAGTTCTTCCTGAAGGACTCTGAAGTGTCTGGTTACAATGTATGATCCATCCTAATATTAAACAATCTCACTAAAGTCAGATCTAACAAAATCATAGATCTGATGTGTTTGATCTGATGACAGCCTGCAAATAATGTATATAAGTTGTGGTGGTTTTTCCCAACTGCCAACACCATAAATACGATACATAATGCTATTGCCAAGGGTCATAATGATCTGAAGATGTCATTTCAAAGAAAATGAATACAGTACTATATATAATACAACAATCTTAAGTACAATATGTCTTACACTGGTTGTCAACACTTTCCATTTTTTAAAACACTGTATTCATTGATAATTGATATACAATACAACTTTCGGAACACTTTGATTTTTATGACATTTATGACGATCATCATTTACTTTTGCAATTTTGTAGGCGACAATCTGATTGGTTCATAAGCTTGTTGATAAAAGCATGTTTTAGTGACTCACCGTCAGATCCTGATCCTGATTTTATGAGATGATTTTAATCAGATTAAATATTAAATACATTTACTGTACCTCTCTGTTGAAGGCAAATAATTCCTGATCTCATCGCAGTTCTTAAACAACCGTGAAATTTGCTTAAACAGATGCTCATTAGTCTTATTTTGTATTCAAATTGTTTACAATTTATTGGGACAACCCTCTTATTTGTTATCGTTCAAGTTTTAATATTTTAAAAGTGACAAATATTGACTGTTTACCATTTTGTCATGTTTTTATATTGATCTACATATTTTAAGATTTTAAAATTATAATTTTGCCATTTTACCATTGTATACATTTTTGTAAGAACAATCAATTTATATAACAAATTTCATTATTTTTTAACACGTTTTTTCACATATCATATAAAGTCAATGAAATCCTTGTAAATATGTTTAACGCTGTACTCCATGGTTTATGGCTGTTATCCCATGGGTGAACACTGTGTAGATCCAGATCAGCTGGAAAATCCGTGCAATCTGATCATGATTTATTAAGTTCTTTCTTTGAATTCATTAGGTTATTTCTGACCAAGAAGCAACCAGTATAGATCCTGATCAGTTGACACTGATGTGCTGGATGACCTGGATCTACACTGGTTGTGCCTGTGATAAACCCATATACACTTATATGGAGTAAGGGTTAAACTGTATGTATACTTGTACTTTAAACAAATGGCACTGATAGGGACCTGTTGTATTGTTGTTGTTTTTGCTTAAATTTAATTTTGATAATATTTGTAACTTTGACTTCTTTTTTGCCTTTGTTACAAGACAACTTTTTATTAACTTTTTATTATTCCCTTGAAATAGTTTATGTTGTTTTTTCTTATATCTATGTTGGTGTTGCCTTTTTTTCCCCCCAAAAAAGCCATATATATATGAGGATCAGTTTGTTCTTCGGTTCTGTCAAGAAATATTAATGTTGACTCAAACTTCAACTGACTACAGTGTTATGTTGTTGCCAGAATCAATTGGCTTAGGTTTCCTTTTTGTGTTGCCCATTTCAAAGAAAAGGTGATACATAGGATCGCTTTGTCTGTCTGGCGGTCCATCGGTTTATCTGTCTGTCGGTCCTTCACGAAAATTTAACATTGGCTATAATATTTCTTAATATTTCTTAATGAAACTTTCAAATTATATTGCTTTTGACACCACCCACATGAAGCCAAATTCTTCAGGTCAAGGTCACAGTTGTGCCCCATTATGACATGAAAACTTAATGTTGGTTGTAACTGCTATTTCTCAATACATTTTGTATTTCTTCATGAAACTTTTCAGTAATATTGGTTATGATAACATGCTTGTTAAAATGCCAAATAATTTTTTTCAAGATCACATTTGATGGAGTTATGCCCCGTCTCGCACTTGGATTTGTTCACAAAAACTTTACCTTGACAATAACTTTTCCATTTCTCAATATTTGTTATGCCCCCACAAAATGGGATGCAATTATAGAGTTGCACTCATCAGTATGTCCATCAGTCTGAACGTACATCTCCCAAATCAAGACTCTAACCATGATGATTATTTTCTCACTTCTAAATGAATTAGATAAACAAATTGTTTTTGCGATCATTCAAGCATTAGTTCAAGGGAAGAAACTTGTCCTAAATATCCTTGTGGTTGTTAAAATGACTTCTTTCCCTTGAAAGTTTCAGAGGCCCTGATGTGAAAATATAAAGTTCCAAAATTAGGTGTCATGGAAATTAATATAAGTTGGATTTTAAACTAACCTCAGTGATATTTTTATAATGCTGTTAATACTCTGCATACTTGATAGATCAAGGATATAAGAAAAAGTGATTTACATAATGTAATATATTTTGTTACAAAAGTAGATATACAATTTTGTTTTGATAATTATATTCTGATTCCAAAATTGCAAAACAAATGTTTGAGTAGATATTCATTTATCCAAGTTTGAGATCAGAAATATTTTCTAGAGTATTTTGGCAACACCTATGGGTACTAAACATATTTCTGTGATAAAAGGACTATTTTACTTCCATTTTTACAAACATTTGGTATCATGTAATTTTGCAGGGACGAATTTTTATGTAAAAACCAATAATGATATTTTCACACGCATAAATTCATGCAATAGTATTTTTCTATTAAGATACACAAAGTAATTACAATTGGGTTAAATTTGAGCATTTACCCTACTGCAAAATCTGTGAAATTTAAAACCCTTTCCTTCATAAGTATGCATTTTTATGCATGTGTGGCCAGTGTAGATCCGGATCAGCCGGCACATCTGTGCCGTCCATGTGTGGCCAGTGTAGATCCGGATCAGCCAGCACATCCATGCCGTCTGATCAGGATCTGCACTGGTTGCATTTTGGGCAGAAATAACCTAATGAATAAAAAAGCAAACTGTTAAGATCCTGATCAAATGGCATGGGTGTGCTGGCTGATCTGGATCTAAACTGTTCGCTCATACAATTTAGGTGTATCTATGGAGGAAAGGGTTAAAACATCTGCTTTATATAATAATACCAAAGTGTTCCAAGGAAATTAACTACTTATACTGTGAATTTGAATAAATATTTCGATTTTGAAATTTCGTTTAATTATAAAAAAATTTATGATATTTGGGGCCAGGAGCTCAATGGCTAGGAAACAAGACATTGACTCCAGAGGTTGCTGGTTCAATCTCTGGTTACAGTCTTATAAGCCTTCAGAGAAATTTCATGGTCAGAACCATTCTGAAATAGGATGCATCACGGGAAAAGGGACTTAAATTGTGTTCAATTTTTTTCTTAATAATTCCTTTAACATTTTCTTCCATATATACGCCTTTATGGTGTGAGCGAACAGTGTAGATCCAGATCAGCTGACACATCTGTGCTGTCTGATCAGGATCTGCACTGTTCGTGTTTTCAATGAGTAGGTTATTTCTGACCAAAAAGCGAACAGTGCAGATTCTGATCAAATAGCACATATGTGCTAGCTGATCTTGTTCTACACAGGTTGCACACACATAAAAAGGCATACATGTGGTGTAAAGTGATAACAAAAATGTGTGTTAGATCAATAAGGTTTATGTTTATTTATTTAAATAATTTGTGTTCACATTCCATCATTTGATTTTTGATTATTTTGTATATTTTTAATACCAAAAGGATGATGAAATGATGTATTGTTAGAATTACGCATGTGGGACCAGTGTAGATCAAGATCAGCCAGCACATCTGTGCCGTCTGATCAGGATCTGCACTGGTTGGATTTTGGTCAGAAATTACCTAATGAATCAAAAATCGAACAGTTTAGATCATGATCAGATGGCACGGATTTGCCAGCTGATCTGGATCTAAACTGTTCCCCAATGCAATAAAGGTGTATCTATGGAGGAAAGGGTTAAAAACATAAGTATACTCAACAGTGTGTTTTAATCCCTATCTCCATGGACATGGCTGTTATTTATTAGCGAACAGTGTAGGCCCAAATCGGCTAGCACATCCAGGCCATCTACCAGTAATCAGGATCTACACTGTTTGCTACTTTTGGATTGTTTCTGACCACAAAGTGAACAGATGTGCCAGTTGATCAGGACCTTGACTGGGCTTGCATTCGATAAAACATGTATATCGTCTCCTTAGCACAGAAACAGTGTAAGTGCTATTGAAATCAGAAGGAATATCAAAAGGAATAACATGTATACTGTTTTTGTTCAATGATGACGATTACTCTTTCTCCATAAATATTGCTTATAGCCCTTGTGTATTAACAAGTGTAGATCAAGATCAGCCTGCACATCCATGGAATTTTTTTTCTGTATCCACAATGTGTGCTTACCAATCTGAAATATCTATAGACAAACTTGTGTAGATCCTGATCAAACTGAATAGTATATTGGCTGATCTGGATCAACACAGGAAACCCATAGAACATAAGCCATGGAGAGAAGGGTTAAACATTTTAAATAAGCATCGTTAAGTTGACAAAAGCTCAGGTTGGATAGAAATTGCTCAGTTGTGTATGTGTTACACAAAACCACCGAATGATTACTAACGGTATATGGGGCGCCTAAAGGGAAATGGTACCTTCGGACAGCTGATGTCAATTCTTGAAATGACATCATAAAGTGAACATACAATATAATTTATTATTATACATAATGTTATTTTGATGGTAAATAACATTATGTTGACAAAATGTGTAACAGAAATACCAATACCGATATGAGAAGATAAAAGATCTTTGTAAATTCTTTCTTAATTAAGTAAAAACTAAAATGTAACAAAAATATGAGTAAAGACACTTTTTCCTATGATGTGATATAAACTGTAAAGTCATTAATACTCGTGAGATACTAATTTCTGTGGACTTTGAGGGCTGATAGATCTACATATTTAAAAGCGCGTGCAAATAAAAGGTTTGAACATAAATGTAGTTTAGAACAATTCAGTTCTATGAAATTAAGAACCCACAAAACCACAAAAAACGGAGTCTGTTCACAAATAACCACACAATTTTATTCCGGCAAATTAAAGTACATTCACAGCATTTTGCCTCAATTTGAGAAAATGTGTTTTGAGTGACAGTTTGACATTTTCATTTTTTGCTGTTTCAAGAAACACACAAGTTTGTATTTCAGTTTAACAGTCATATTTGTGTAAAATGCATATTATTCAATGATGCTCCACTGTGTGACACAATTTCAAGAAATGGGCTGATTCTGGAAGACATATTTTTAAAGGAGTGGCTCATGTGAACTCAAATACAATGTACTAGACAAAATTTTATAAGGGCCACTTTTTAGTTTGTAATTTTTATTGTTTAGGTTAACATTTTGAACAGTTTATGATACATTATAGGTTTTCAGGCTATTGTTTATTATGCCCCCACAAAGTGGGAGGCATATAGAGTTGCACTTGTCTGTACGTCCAAACCTTGTGGCATCAACTCCTCCTAAACTATGAGGCAGATTTCTTTCAAACTTACACAGATGATCAAGCAAGATGTGTAGATGATCATAAAGAAAGGATTTTTCCTGCGACCATTTTTACCAGAGTTATGGCCCTTTGTTTATTTCAGTAATTAAGTCTTGTGGTGTCAACTCGTCATTTACTATTGGATGGATTTCTTTCAAACTTGCACACATGATCAAGCTGGATGTGTAGATGATCATTAAGACAAGATTTTTTCCTGCGGCCATTTTTACCAGTTTAATGGCCCTTTGTTAATTTCACTTACAAAAGTTTGTGGCATCAACCACATTTTCTATTTGGCTGATTTCTTTCAAACTTGCACAGATGATTAGACATGATGTGTAGATTGTTGTATAAGACATTGTCTGGCAACCATTTTCACCAGAGTTGTGGCCCTTTGTTTATGTTCGTCGATAAACTTTGTGGCCTTAACTCCTCATTTACTAATCATGATCACCACATGTTGTTAATACCTGGTACACAATTTTGTTACAAATATTGTTGCAGCAGTGGGGGCATCAGTGTCCTGAGGACACAGTCTACTTTGAATTAAAACAAATGTATTAGCAATCTGAGTTGAATTATTGAACTGCAACATGAGTGGAAAACTTGCAGACCACAAGCAGTATATTAAAAAATTTTATGTGATGTTAGAAAAAAGACCATATATATTGATATTTCAATAACATGTATATCAAAATTTAATTTTAATAATTATTTTATATTCTATATTTGATTTTTTTGCAACCAAATCATTTTACATGGTGAATTTAAAATGGTTTTAAGTAAATTTTCTGGCCGAATAATGTGTTCATATCATCCTTTGTTTCATTTATAGGTTGTTCAAAATTCTGCAAATTTAAATATATATAATATAATCATTTAGTTTTACTTTTTCTTTTGTCTATTGATGTGTTGTTTTATTCAATGACAAAAGTTACCCAAGTCTTTGGACAGTGTGTATATTGAAACACCATTATTTTTCACAAATTTATTTATTTTTTGCTTCCCTATATTTTGGGACATGATTAGGATTGGTATTTTTCAGTGTCCATAGGCTTAGGGACACTTTCAGAAAGTTTTTTTCCCTAAATTTTGGGACACCAAATATTTTAGTTATAATAATATTTCACTGTCCCAAGACTTAGGGTGATTATGGTACTTTTGCTACTTGTGGTATCATTTTATTTTTGGGGTTTTAACCCTTTCCTCCACAAATACGCATTTTTACACATGTGCCACCAGTGTAGATCCAGATCAGCCGGCACATCCATGCCATCTGATCAGGATCTGCACTGGTCCCATTTTGGTCAGAAATAACCTAATGTATCAAAAAAGCGAACAGTGCAGATCCTGATCAGACGGCACAGATCTACACTGTTTGCCCACGCAATCAATGTGTGTCTATGGAGTAAAAGGTAATATTCGCATATTTTGCTTCATAGAAAGTTTGCAAAATAAAACTCCAGCAAAATGAAACAATTGAATATGTAGTCTTGTGAGAATATTACATGTTCACAAATTTTTTTTTTCACAAAATTTGATCCCTTTGAAATTTAATGATACCACAATATTTGGTTCAAGGAAATCCTTTCCAAAATCTGTTATGTTTAATTTTGCACCTTTTTTCTGATAAAATTTCCTGCTGAAGGAATTATCCAAAGTAGATTTCTTTTATAATTTTTTATAATAGCACTTATCTCTATAATCTGTTTTATTATGCTTATGTTAGTAAAGTCTACATTGTGTACTTTTTGTGGAGTTTTTCTTAATAAAACCCAATCTCTTGTGCTCTTGTATGGTAAGACAGAAGGTCAAAGGTCAAGGTCACAAGAGATAATTCCAAAAAAGCTTGTCCAGACAACAACTTGACAATATTTGTGCAAACAGTCACCAAAACTGGTGAGTAGAAAAAAACGGACCTGAATTTCTTTAAAAAAAAATTATTAGTATATCATGGATCAAACATCGTATATGTTTTTACCACAGGGCAATTGTTGAAAGAAATTCAGGTTCCTGTGGTAAAAAGCCTTTGATGGGAAGATGATCCGTCGGTAGGTCGGTCGTCCGTAGGCCACATCTTGTCCGATCAATAACTAGACATTGCTTTGACATACAGTCTTCATATTAGGTATGGAGGTTGGTCATGACCAGAAGACCCCTATTGATGTTTAGGTCAGTAGGTCAAAGGTGAATATCACAGTGATCTTTAACACAAAAACCTTGTCCAATCAATAACTAGACAATGCTTTATGGTCCTCAAATTTGGTAGGGAAGTTTGTCATCACCTGTAGAAGACCCCTATTGTATTTCAGGTATTTTATTCGAAGGTCAAGGACACCTTCATTACACAAATCTTTCTCACCAATAACTAGATTTAGCCATCAATACAGCTGTTTACTATCCATTTGGCATTTGGGGGGCATGTTTTACAAACATTTCTTGTTTTCAGTTCACTAGGTCCAATGTCTAGATCAAGGAATCAAGTTACTGCCAAACCTTGTCTCGCAGCATTATGTAAATAGCTCAACTAACTTGTGTTTTACTATCATTTTGATAATTACAACATTTGGTAAGGGGAGTTAACTATGCTATTTTATTACCAACAGGATTGATTCATTTTGGAAAATTAATGAAGTCCCTTTCTTGAAAGTTGCACTGATTTGCTTAAGACAGGGGTCAGTGTGAACAAATTTCAATTGGGTTCAGTGAAACCCTCTGCCAGCCCAACACACCCATCTTTGTAGGTTTGAGGTCAAGGTCACACCTTAGGGTCAATGGACCTTATAAAAATGTGCATAATGTCACATGAGTAATTTTTGTATGATGGGCCACCCATAATTGCCACAGTAAAGAAAAACTGCAATTTGTAAAAGAATTTATTGCAAACATGAGTAAGTGATATGTATTATGTGCATATCAATCTCTATATTGATCAACAAAATATAAACAAAACAAAGATTTTTAGTTACTTGTGAGTGTAAATCATGAAAAACATCAAACATACAAGTAAACAATTAATAAACCACTTGTAAACTATATTGCTTAAGATGAGATTACTTTAAAGATAATTCAAACTTTATTCCATATATATGTGCAAACAGTTTCATTCCAGATCAGTTGGCATATCGATGCTATCTGATCAGGATCTAGACTGATCGCTTGTAGATTCATCAGAACATGTGATAATATCTGTGTATATGGAGTAAAGAGTTAAATAAAACAAATACATAGCTATTTGGGTAACCTAGATTTAACCCCTTAATCTGTGGGATATGGTTATTATCCCCAAGGGCGAACCATGTAGATCCAGATCAACATGCACATTTGTGCCATCGGATCAGGATCTTCACTGTTCACTTTTGGTTTATTAGAGTATTTCTCACTATAAAGCAACCAATGTGAATACATATCAGATGGCATGGATATGCTGGCTGATCTGGATCTACACTGGTCGCACATGCATAAAAACACATATAATTATATTGTGGAAAGGGTTAGACACACCTTTATTGCATTTGATTTATTAGGTTATTTCTGACCAAAAAGTGACCAGTGCAGATTCTGATCAGACGGCACGGTGTGTCTATGAAGGAAAGGGTTGAAGAGCATTTTTAAACACATAATTAGTTTTCTTTCTTTTTATGAAAAGAACAACTCCAGGGCCCAAGATCATAAAACAGGTTGGAGACCATTCTCAAATCTCAAGCATCTGATTGGCTGAAATGGCGACAAGTCACCATTTCAGCCAATCAGATGCTTGACATTTGAGACTGGTAACTAGATTAAGTTTTATGATCTTGGGCACATTTTAAAATCATTTACAAAGAACAAGCTGTTGCACAAAATATACTTTGAAGCACAAAACTCATATGTTACATGAATATCATGTAACTGAGTAAATAGCTTTTATCTGTGATCAGTGTCTAGCATTATAAAGCTGAGATTAGGGACCAGTCTCAGGGCAGGTCCTAAGGGGTTTCACTGGGGTTGCTTGAACACCCTTTTGGGACAGCAATATTTAATTATTATAGATGACAATCAGCTAATTGGTTGACACTGAGCTCTGACTACACAAACTGACCAATCAATTGCTAGAATTTCAAGACCGATTTCCAATCTCAGATTTAGTGCCACGGGTATATGCCATTTAACTGATATTTGCCCAAGATCATAAAACTAAGATCTGAGACCAGTCTCAAATCTCAAGCATCCACACCAGTTGCAATTTTAGCCAATCAGATGCTTGAGATTTGAGACTGGTCTCCAATAATAGTTATGATCTTGGGCCCTACAATGCTTCGTTTTAATGCAAAATTGCTGTAATACTAAAATGTAAAATGGAAGACAATGATTTTCTAAACTATGCAATCAAAACAACATTAGAAGTTTTCTGTGAGATTGTGTTTAGGGTGGGGTTGGAGAGGTAGGGATGAAAGTAATATTTCATGCGTACCAAAGAATGTGTTGCATAATATGGTTGAAATACAAAAATGACAAGTGAAACTGGACAACAGTTTGTTCAATCAACCATAGATCATGATTAGACTGCATGGATATTTCTGCGGATCTGAATCTACTCTATAAGCCCAAGGAATAAAGTAATATACCAGACAGTAAAGAGTTAAGACCAAACAATTTGATCATTAACCCTTTCCTCCATAGACACTCCTTTTTTGCCTGTGCAAACAGTTTAGATACAGATCAGCCAGCACATCTGTGCCATCTAATCAGAGTCTAAACTGTTCGCTTTATGACTCGTTAGGTTATTCTGACCAAAATGCGAACTGTGCAGATCCTGATCAGACAGCACGGATGTGCCGGCTGATCTGGATCTACACTGGTTGCTCATGCGTAAAAATGTGTATATATGGAGGAAAGGGTTAATAAATTCTTTGGTTTTTGTACATGTCATTCATATTTCAAATGTCATAATTATGCTGAATCATGCAGTGTCCCTATTTTTGTTTCGAGCAGATTTTCGCCTACAAAATTGCAAAAGTGGAAGTAAATTATATTAAATTAAATTATATTAAAGTATTTTAAACCATGGAAAGTGTTTACAGCCTGCTTAAAACCTGTTTTACTGAAGATATTTGTGTTTGTTTAGTACTGCATTCATTTCTTATTTATTCACATCTTCAGATCATTTTGCGAATGTTAAAAATCATGCTTCCTGTGTTGATAATTTCTAAAAATAATAATTGGGGGAAAACCGCTATAGCTTACATACGGTATCTGCGGGCCGTCATCAGATCTAACAGTTTGTTAGATTTGACTTTAGTGAGATTGGTGAACAGTGTAGATCTTGATGTGCCAGAACATTCCTGGGGAGGTGCGACCATACATAACTTGATAAATAATTATGAAATAATAACGTTATTAAGATGTGCTTGACCATACATAAGTTTTAAAATAATTAAGAAATGATTAGGTTATTATGACCTTTGCTGAAGGACAAACTAAACCGTTTATAATTACATTTGAAGTGACCATTTTCCATTGATTCAATACTTGGTAGGCTGTTTTTCAGAAAAATGTTTACAAAATGCTTCTGTATACCCAATATTAGTTTGAAATCAATATACTTCAACAAATAATTTACCCATTCAATAAAAATAACAATATATCCCTTTTCATGCATACAGCTTATATCTCAAGTGCAGCCAGTGTGGATCCAGATCAGTCAGCATATTCATGTAGTTTGATTAGAATTTTTCCTATAGCTTTAAGATCTATCTGGTTATTTCTTATCAAAAA
Organism: Corbicula japonica; assembly: GCA_038501625.1. Taxonomy (NCBI): domain Eukaryota; kingdom Metazoa; phylum Mollusca; class Bivalvia; order Venerida; family Cyrenidae; genus Corbicula; species Corbicula japonica. The sequence continues at coordinate 843,633 of JAZAYU010000059.1, read as the reverse complement.
CAAAACAGAGTAGATCCTGATCAGACCCTGAGGTTATAAAACTTACGGGAACATTTTTATACTCTGTGCCCGAGTAGTTTCTTGGGATGGAGTGCTTTCTCAGAAAAGTGGAGGTTAATTTAAAAATGCTTAGAAGGCTTTTACCGAATCCACTCAGTCCCAGTGAGAAATTCTGCATTCTATGCCCAACAAAACTGGTGGGCACGGTTGTGCTTGCATGTGCAGGCTTATCAGGATCTACATTTGTGGCAAATGAAATATAAGCATTATCCATGGAATAAAGGAACAGTGCAGTATTTAACCCTTTCCTTGATATATACGCATTTTTACGCATGTGCGACCAGTGTAGATCCAGATCAGCCGGCACATCCGTGCCATCTGATCAGGATCTGCACCGGTCGCATTTTGGTCAGAAATAACCTAATGAATAAAAAAAGCGAACAGTTTAGATCCTGATCAGATGGCATGGATGTGCTGGCTGATCTGGATCTAAACTGTTCCCCCTAGCAATAAAGATGTATCTATACAGGAAAGGGTTAATTAACACAAACTTATTCACACTACATGAAAGACATTACCTTATATAATAATTCAATATACAGTATACAAAGTAAGAGATTTCGAAATACATGAGATTTCTTGACAAACAATTTCTTATGAAAACATAGTTGACGTAGTAAATCATTAATGATATGATATTATTCTATGAATTTCACAAAAGTAAATGAACCCCTCTAATATTGCCAACAATTTTCAAGCAAATTACATTTTCAATTTATTAAAAATAGCAGAAAAATTAAATAGTTGTTAACCCATTACTCCATGGGATATGGCTGATATCCCATGGCACACTGTAGATCCATTCTGTGCCATCTGAACAGGATTTACATTGCTGGCTATATAATTCACAATAACTTATTTTTTATCAAGTAGCAAACAGTGTTGATTCAGATCAGGCAGCACAGATATGCCTGCTGATCTAGATCTACACTGTTTGTCATGGGATAAAATCCATATATATGGAGTAAAGGGTTAACTATGCAAGCTAGTTAGCATGTGAGTATTGTACATGACTCACAAACTCAGTGTACAACAACATTATAACGATTAAAATTTCTGTTGGTGTAGATTTGATCAGCAAGTGCAGGGCTGTCACTAGAGGTAGACTAGTGGTCTCCCATAAGTGACAAGACTTCTCTCTTCTTTGAGCTATGGGAGAAGTCATTTTGTATAGACTATATGGGGAAAGAATGCTGTTGAATGCAAAATTCTCCATATTTCAGTAAATTTTGACAAAACTTCTCCCTGATTTGCAAGTCTAGTGAGAACCCTGAAGTGCATCAGACTAGCTTGATCCGAGTTCAGGGCCAACGATCAAAGATCATAGAGCAGTCTCGAATCTCAAGCATCTGATTCGCATAAATAGCGACTAGTTGCCATTTCAGCCACTCAGATACTTGAGATTTGAGACTGGTCAGTTGTTTTAGATCTTGGATTATGAATTATGATATTGGGCCCGGGGTTCAAAATTTCCAGAAAGGGGGTCATTCGGGCAGTCTTAGGGTAGTTACATACAATTTCCAACTTTTTTTATCAAAATACACATGAAAATTAAATATTGCTGCCCAAAAAGTTAGTTAAAAAAAACTCTACTAAACCCCCTCTGGTTCTGCTCACTGGATTTTCATTCAATAAATTACTGAGTACTAAAAACATATCTTTGATCGAAAAAATGGTCTGCCTCAATATCAAGGCAATTTCAGTACACAACTTTGGTCAATTAAGGGATAGTTATTGATTTAAAAATTGATAATGATAAACTGACAGGAAGTGAGAAACTTCCTCCTCTTAAATAAAACAACCAATTTTTTTAATAATTGCTAGAAAATTAAAATCGTTTGTGTATTTTACATATAATTATGATATTTTCATATAACAGGTGTTGAAAATACTACATAAAAATGTAGATCTATACAACATAATCTTAAATACTAAATCAGCTTGTCAAAGGTGGTCATTATGACAATAAAATTTTGTTTTCTGTGTTTCATCCTTGTATGAACTCTTAGACTGTTAACCCATAATTTTAACATAAAATCATTCAATTTTATTCTTGATTTTCTTGCTGGGGATTTTATGCTGTTCCTTCAGTTGTTCCATTAACACATGTGGGCAAGATCATATATTTTAAACTGTAGACCAGTCTCAAACTTCTAGCATCCAATTGGCTGAAATAGTGACTAGTCGCCATTTTAGCCAATCAGATGCTTGAGATTTGAGACTGGTCTCCGATCTCAGTTTTATGATCTTGGGCAATGATCTTGTAGAATGACACATAAAGATTATCACAGTAAGAATTGTTATGCATATTTCAGGGGGTGGGGGTTGCAATGTACACTCAGCTCATGATATGTTGTCAAGTGCAGTACAACTGTGCATAGTCAGTCAGTGATGATTAGATGGCTTATGCCCTAAAGACTACTTCTCACATTATGGTCCCCCCTCTCTCACATACACCCACGACATCTACCACCACACTTTAACATGTACAATTTTGTGAGTGCTTAAAAGTTCTTAATGTTGCCTAGTGAGGTGACGGTCTACAAGTGCATTATCAATAAATTGTAACTTCCATTATCCTTTTCTCTATATATTATATGGATTATATCACATGCAAACAATATAGATCCAGATCAGCCGGCACAGCTATGCCATTTCAGGATCTACACCGTTCACTTATTGATCAGAAATAACTAAATGAATCAAAAACAAGAATAGTGTTGATCCTGATCAGACGGTAGTATTGTTTCAGAAGATCTAGATCTAAATGCTCGCCAAAGGGATAACAACCATATCCCATGGTGTGAAGGATTTTAATTACTCTTCTTAGTATCAAAGTTAATCACCTAAGTTTCGTTGAGGTTAAATATTGCATTGATGATGTCATCTTTATCATGCCAGTGATGTGTAAGTTTATTGATGACGCTCTATAGTTATGTCCATTTCAAGTCTTCATATTATGCGATCACTTTCGGCCGGAAATATTACCCAGAAGGCAAAACCATATTACTGTTCCTAGTTTTCCAGTATTCTTCATCATGTGCCATTAAATTCCTCTCCACAATAGCAAATACTGCAACAGCTATCAACAAAGCCGCCATAACTGAGAATATCATCAGACGCTCGCTACGTTTGGCATACTTCCTCGCCAAATCAAGCTCCCCGCGTAAAATACCAGCATGGAATTCCTTCTCACTTTTAAAAGCATAATACATCGCTAGAATCCCTAACGGAAAGAAAACCACGATAGCTGCTATTGAAAATATCTTCAGGAACTTTATATGTTTCAATTTCAATGGTCTTACCCGCCGGTAATTGTTCGGCTGATGACAACATTCACGTGTTCTGATCACGTGCATTCCATTTGGTTGTCTTATCACAACTGGTTCCTGAATAACGCAAGTCTCGCCGGTCTGAGAGTTGTAATGTACGGGAACAGACGAGATCGTGGCGCCCCCGATCCCGCCATTTTGGTTTTGAGCGCTAATACTATTGCTATCAAAATTTCCAGTTCCTTCCGCGTCCCTTTTTCCCGCTCTTTCCGTATCCACCAAAGCGGGGTTCACATATTCCGGAAACACGACGCTGCTGTCGCCTGCTGCACGATTTTGGTAATTTCTAGAATCATCGTCCAGCTCATCGTTGTGGACCAACTGTGATACATCTTCGCTTTCAGGCTTCGTCATTCTGAAAAAAAGCAAAATTAATTTTGTCATTTCGATTTTCGGAATAAAACAACCAATATTTGATAAAATGAAACTCTGAACCGCCGAACATTTGCTCAGACTGTTCGCTTGGAACTGTACCGCTTTTTCAATTTCACGAATTATGTTCACGTTTGTACCCATACGCAAAAATCGATGTGAGAATAACATTCTAAACTGCTACAAAGAAGACAACCAGACCCGGGCAAAGAAAGCAACCCTTGGATTCATTCGGAAATCGTCAGAATGTTTATCCCTTGTTTTACACCCCTTCCGCTTAAGAAAGTTCACCGAGTGAGCTCCGAATTCGTTTTTTTCACGAGTGGCGTAGCCAAGAGTGAAAATACACGATTCCGGAGTTCACGTGTGAAATATATTTCTATCTTTAAGTGTTAAACACAAATTTTCTTTTCACTTAATGCTTATAATGCATACTTAGCCATTATCTCGACACAGAAATTGCATGAAATGGCACTCGCAACGACTGTTTAGACATCATTTAGATGTTATTTGCGTATTGGAACCGTCGCGAAAAAAGCTAAAATAAAAATGATACTCTACAGTTCAAAAACAGCGGAATGCAACTAGTTTCATCGCTAAATTAAATTATAGTGGCTTTGCACTCGAACAGTGGTGGTCACAAAAATGTTCATTAAAACTCGAGCACAAACACAAAATAATAACATATTGTTGATGAGTTAGAGTGCTTATCTGTGTGTGAACTGTCAACTTTTTCTGGCGGAGAAAAACCCGAGATTGAGATGCCATGCGGGCACTGTTTCATGGCGGGTCTGTGTAAAACCACCGGTTCTGTGTAAGCTACCTGGATAGCTCCCCTGGAAAGATTCCGAATCCGAAAGGATTCGAACCTATAGCTGTGAGGGGTCAGTGCTTATCAACAAACGACATTAAACACTCGGTCATGAAGGCACCCCTCTCTCAGAATAATAAGTGAATCTGAGTATATAATCCGAGATTTGTTAAACAATTAGGAAAGTAGTTTGGGCAGTCGATTTATTTTATTAAAAAAATACAATGCTGAAAAATACAATACTATCAACGATTTTAAATACTTGTTCACACATGTGCGTGCATAAAATTTTACTAGTCATGTATTATAATTATAATGATTCATTTTTCTCATAAATATAATTCAATATTTTTCATATTTCAATTTTTAATGAGATTTGAAAACAAATCTTTACATCAAAGTTAATCTATTCGTTTTTAGAAATTAACCGTTCTAACTCAATCACAGTGTAGAACAACATAGAACGCCATGACTTGACGTTCAAACAAGGTACGTGACGACGTCGCTACCTAACCAACGTTGCAACAACATTGAATGCTTACTGGTTAGATTCACCTCAAGTCAGACACAACTATACCGGGCCGGAAATCATGCAAACAAACAATTAGAATATGGTCAGTTATTTGACATTGGTGGGCAAAAAGTGGCGCGTTTGTTATCCATAACCTCAAACCCAATACTTTAGGTTACCGTGAATTAATTAAAGCAACAAAAAAAAAATGAAACGGATGCGGGCCTCTCTTCCGCGATATCAATCAAACATATTAGTATTTAAGAGTAATGTATGAGTCAGTAGGTAATAAATCGACAGGTCCTTACCTCTTTTGTTCTTAAACCTGATGGCCTGGTGCGATATTTTGCCCAACAGTTCGCCGTAAATCCGTCAAAATGATTATTTGTAATGATCGGATGTCAACATGTACTCAGTCATTAAAGCGACAATCGCCATATTTGGATTAAGGTCACGGTATTGTTTACGTATTGGTTTTACAGGTGGCGCTTTTTCATTCATGCTTGACTTGTTTATAATTTGTGGTTCTGCCAGGTATGATCAAAGTGATAAGAAGCTTTAACAATTGAGATACTTAGACACCCGCTCACCCCGCCCCTCTACATGTATGTATAATCTACACGTCATCTACCTGTATGTGTAATCTACATGCCAATGAAAACGCAACACTTTATTTTATGGAATATTTTTGATGTGTGTAAAGGTTAAATAAATTCGGAAGGGTACAATGTAAATGTGTTTTAAAATCAAAAAGTAACCAATCGATACATCGATTGTCCATTGATTTTTTAAACTTTTTCTCCTACAGTTACCCGGTACAAACGCACAAAAGTTTCATTTTGGCATGTAGACATGCATAAATAACCTCAAAACAAGTCCATTTGTAAACCTTTACTTACGGCTACACAGATCCCATCTTCAGTTTTTAAGTTTTACCCTATACAAATGCGAAAATGCCAAGACTTTTAAACAACCAGCGACATGAGGTTTTGGGCATCATCCAAGGAAGTATGTCTCTACGTGAAATCGCTCGTCGAATGCATTGTTCGCCGTCGACAATTACTCACTTGGCCCAACGATATCCCGTGTCAAAACTCTATTTTGTTTAGTTCCGCCCATTGTTTTCTCGTTTAAGGCAAACCCATTCTTTATCTAAGGGACCATACGCCGCTTATCAAGGACTGGTATGGTGCTAAAAATACCGCATTCAAGATTCCATGTTCGTCGCCGTATGCATACCATCGTTTGTTATGGATCAAAATTGTACTGTTTATTGGTGTAAATATTGAGTTGAGCTCTACCAGTGGCTAGGCGGCGTGGGCTGTAATATGCATTTCCATTAATGCTCATGAACAGGCTCAATCAAACCGAGCCTGCAATATTTTCATTGGTCGTGTTTGGTGGCTTTCATGGTTCCCTTTTCATCTATTATTTATTTTAAAACACATCAATTTTTGCTAATTTATAAATTTTTTTCCACACATCAAAAAATATTCCAGAAAGTAAAGTGTTGCGTTTTCTATGGCACTCAGTATATGTATAATATATGTAGTGTAAGGTAGAATTGGCGAGCCGTTCAAATCCTTCAGGGACTGTCATCCGTGGCCAGGCCTAGGTATCCGCTTTTACCGCAATGGTGACGGCAATATCGAAACGTATTTCTGACTTGTTTAACGAGTCCACAATAATGTTTTCCAACTTCTTAAAATGTTAATACATTAAAAACTGTATGCTTGCTTACAATGATAAGATTTGCTTCACACCCGTCAACCGACAGATCCAGGAGTGGACTACATATCCATGAGCAAACACGGTAAGTTTTGCATTTTTGACAGCGGTGTAAACAATTTTCATTTTCGCTAGTTTTTATTAACACTTGAAAAGAAATAACAGCTAACTTTAAGAACCCAGTGAATTCTGCACATATCCGTTGATAGCTTGAGTGGTATTCTTCACTGGTGACCAAACGCGTCTATTAATTGGAGACGTCGGTGGTATGCAAAATGCAGATATCTCAATGGAAACTAATTGTCAACCTTTGAATTTATAAGATCGACGCGATCTTGTGCTGTTATGTTGCATGATTATGTTTATAATGAAAAAATAAAATAAACGAACGAACGTTCTCACAGATGGGCATTTGTTGGGTGTTTCTTTAGTTTAAAACTAACCAACAAGCGAAAAACTACGCAATAAGAGACTAACGGAATGAATGGAAAGTTTTCACAGATGGGCATTTGTTGGGTATTTTGGTACCCAACAAGTGCCCATCGGTGCGCCCTAGCTTCCGATAATTTCAGGGCCCAAGATCATAAAAACTGAGAGTGTAAACCGGTCTTAAATCTCATGCATCTGATTGGCTGAAATGGCGACCAATCGCCATTTCAGCAAATCAGATGCTTGAGATTTGAGACTAGTCTCCAAGTGTTATGATCTTTGGGGCCTGTATTCAGTTGTGTTCGTAACACCAAAACACGTGAAAATGCGTTTGGAAAAAACATGTGACACCGAGCACAGTGATACCGAGAATATTATGGTTATCACATATATTTAACAAAATATAGATTATATATCTTCAGATATTTTTTATGTTCATTATTAAGGGATTACCACACCCCTCACAATCACGTTCATCGATAAAAACAACATTATTTAAATCTCAATAACGGCAAAATGCTGTTCAATGAAACTTTGCATACATGAGTTTTACTAATGTATCTTTATTTTGCATATGGTAAGACATGTTAGAACAGTAAAGGAAAATAGCGAGATTTGAAAATTCCCTTAACTTCTATTTTCATAAATTCACAAAAACTAAACAACAAAAATATAATTTTAAATGTCCATATGAGTAATATGATACTGACAACACTGTCTTGTGTCCTCGTGACTTACATATGTAAACTTAATGAGATATTAGTAAAAGTGGTTTTGTCCTTTAATTTCCTGGTCGCTTCCTGGTCGCGTAAACGGATGACAATTATTGATTTCTCTGTTAGTAGTTGAAAGTTCTTTACAAAGCACACAACATTTTCTTGTCAATATCATTACACTCGCGTGGGAATTTTTGTATTGCTTAGTTTTTGTGAATTTATGTAATTAGAATTTGAAGTAATTTTTAGGTCTTATTTTTTTTCTTTACTTTTCTAACGTGCCTTGCTGTATGCAAAATAAAGATACATTAGTAACATTCATTTATGCAAAGTTTCAGTGAACGGCATTTTGCCGTTATTGAGATTTTGATAATTTTGTTGTTATCGATGAACGTGCTAGAGAGGAGTGTGGTAAGCCCTTAATAAGTTGAGAAAATGCAATTCTGTTTGGGGTGATAACAGTATTGCACGTCAATGTTTTTTTTTATTTCAATTTGGAAAGGTTTTGAAATTAATTTTCCGGTTGGCTCTTGCGACAAAGTAGCAATGGAATGTAACTTTATCTAACGTTTCCAGCCATATTATGATTCATACCGTTTAGTATGACTTAACAGAACAAAATATTAAAATATTTTTCACATTTAACGGTAGTTCAATCATTAAAATATCATACCTTGGGTAAACTGATCGAATAACAAGATTGAATAACTGATGCCCAATACACTATACACTATTATAACTTCCATGGCTTTATTGTTCGAGTGCAATATAGCTAGTGTGGCACAGTATACCGTGGCATTAAAAATACACGGGAAAATGTTTACTTATTAAGTGAACATGTATTTTGTGCACAGGACGTACTCGGTATTACGAGTTCCCTTAGGCCGCTATTCCATACCTCCGTGTACGTGTCCGTTCCGCGTTCGTGTCCGCGACGTGGAACGGACACGGAGGTATGGAATAAACCCAACGAAATCTTCGGTGAGTGAAAAATCGCGGACGCGGACACGGACACGGATCACGCATCACGGAGCCTTAGGCCGGTATTCCATAGTACCGTGATGCGTGATCCTTGATCCGTGTCCGTGTCCGCAATTTTTCATTCACCAAAGATATCGTTGAGTATATTCCATGCCTTCGTGTCCGTTCTCCGGATACGGACGCGAAACGGACACGGAAGTATGGAATATACCCAACGATATCTTTAATGAGTGAAAAATCGCGGAAACGGACGCGGACGCGGACACGGACACGGAATACGCATCACGGAACTATGGAATACCGGCCTAAGCAGCTAAGACGTACGCACGTATTATATATTACATGCGCACGTAAAAATGACCGATGAGAAAAAAGATGAAGTATCTGCCATTTTCCTAATGGAAGTCGGTCACAGGAAATTTCCTAAATGTCCAAGTGTGTCTACCTTTTTATTACTAATTACGTGCACGTTTAGTTTCTTCCACGTGCATGTAATATTATATGCGCACTTTACAGCTAACACGTGCGCATGTAAAAGTTACTAAGTGCGCTCGTAATAGGTACTACATTAGTACGTTAAAACTATTAAGCGCGCACACGTGCGCACGTGCGCATATAGCAACAAATACGTGAATGCGTAATAGTTAACACGTGCCCACGAAATATCTATCGCCGTTATACGCGCGCTGGTAGAAGCTAACTCGTGCACATGTAATAGTTACTTAGTGCGAATGTGATAAATATTTTTTATTCTATCAAAATATGCGAAAATACACAGTCAAAATCGTAGTTTTTAAAAATGTCTATATTCTATGTATATTAGGTACATAGAATATACATTTTTGTTTAAACTACGATTTTGACGGTGTATTTTCGCATATTTTGATAGAATTAAATAATATTAGTTACTTGACACCATTTTTACAAAAAACTAAACAAAGGCTTATTAGTAAGGGTTGGCAGGGGGTGGGGGGGGGGGGCGGGTGGGGGGCGGCTGGTAAAGCGCCAGTGGTCCGTTCTAAGCCACCGTATAGAATAAAGCCGACAATAATACAAGGGAAGTCACTCAATTGTTTAGCACTGGGATTGACTCCCCTTTGTTACCTGAGAGAAACACTTCCGGTTACAGGTGAAAAAACTTTTACAAGTTTCCTTACATTTTAGAAGTGATGACTGACATTGTCTAATTATAAAATCTCTTTTAGACTGAAAACATCTTGAACTACCGGAGCTTAGTTATTGTCACTGTTCCAACAAAAAACAGGTTCGTGTATTTTATTTTGATCATGGATGCAAACACCCAAAGATGCACTGAATATAATTTCTTCCTGTTTTCTGTTTTTTCCTCTTAAACAGTTTACTTCCCTACAACCTTTAACTTGCTGGCTTGTAAATTTTACACAATATTTTATTCAAAGGAAGTGACGTTCTCTACTTGTACAGGCCTACTTAAGTTAATTTCCTACAAGGAAGTGTGGAGTTAATGTGTGAAAAATTGTTGTTTTTCTTAGCCCAGGATTGAAGACCAGCCATGAGTAAATCTTATAATGTATGTAGATTTTCCTTTACACTACAAACTAAAATGAATGTTGGTTAAACTTTCTTGTGTTAGGTTTTGCAGATTGTAATTGATAAATGTCAACACACTCAGCACAGTTAGTACAGTTAGTTAGCATAGAGGATGTATTGTAGCATCCCTATAACGGCTATGTTCTCAGAAACCAAAATTGACCAATTTCAACTTCATTTCCTGAATTTAGATTCTAGCTCTATTGCAATAAAAGTATGTATACCCATCTAGAAACCTGATGTAAAATAAACATACATGTAATTTACTAATTATGACTAAATATTAATAATATGAAAGGGATATAACTGTCATGAAAAGAATTGGTATGACTATTTAACCATTTACTTCATATATAAGCTTTATTGCATAGATAAGTCTAAATTTATGCCATCTGATCAGGATCTGCACTGATTGCTTTTAGATAGATCACATCTTCCGGATGTGCCGGCTGATCTGACACTACAATGGTCGCATGCGTAAAATGCGTATATATGGAGGAAAGGGTCAAATGAGGTTGTGAATGTTTGAGACTATTCCCAAATGAGCAGTTCATTATTTTCATTCTAAAATTATGAATTCTATTTTATTTAATATTTCTTCTCCTATGTTGACATTTAAAAATTAACAATTACATTTAGAGGGGGCAAAGGCCATTTGCACCCCTTCTTAACCCTCAAGTGATCAGAGCTGTATGCTTAACCCTTTCCTCCATATACACACCTTTATGGCATGGGCAAACAGTGTAGATCCACAGCCGGCACATCCATGCTGTCTGATCAGGATCTGCACTGCTCTCTATTTGATTTATTAGGTTATTTCTGACCAAAAAGCAACCAGTGCAGATCCAAATGTGCCGGCTGATCTGGATCTACACTGGTCGCACATGCGTAAAAATGCGTATAAATGGAGGAAAGGGTTCAAGTGTAAGATTAATCAGTTGATGAAACTTCCATCAATTATGACATTGACTTGAACATGTTTTTATTTTGTTATCTGACTCATAAAGAATCTGATGAAGACTGACGCAAATGTCATGCAGTTTGTTATACTCAAACTCAAAATGTTTTATTAACCCTTTCCTCTATATATACACATTTTGATCCGTCTGATCAGGTTCTGCACTGGTCGCATTTTGGTCAGAAATATCCTAATGAATAAAAAAGCGAACAGTGCAGATCCTGATCAGATGGCACAGATGTGCCAGCTGATCTGGGTCTACACTGTTTGCTCACACAAAAAAGGTGTGTCTATGGAGGAAAGGGTTAAAATTCTAAGTACTTAGTCTTTTTATTTATTAAAATGCAATGAAATGTTCTTCATATTATTGTGGAAACATGTAAAATACTTTAATGTTGAGGAAATATTCTACAATATGACATCTGATTCAAACTTAGATATTTGAATATCTACTCAAACAGTTATTTTTGGTTGTTTTAAAAACAGATTATCCTGTGACTGTCTACTTATCAGTTATACTTACTAATATTCAAAATGCAACAGATACCAGATGGATCTGTTTTATTGCAAATGTTTACAATTGTCTTCACCCTTTTCTCCATATGTACATGTACATCTTTTATCAAATGAACAAACAACTCATCCATGCTGTCTGATCATAATCTGCACTGTTCACTATTTGGTCAGAAATAACCTAATAAATCTCTAAGCAAACAGTGTAGATTCAAATCAGATGGTACAGATATGCTGGCTGATCCGGATCTACACTATTCACCCATGTCATATAGGCATATAAATGGAGGAAAAACTAACTTCCCTTGGATCAAAATAACCTTAAGGTCAGATTTGGTTGGAACAAAGGTAAAGAAGTTAATCTCAGCTTGCATAGAAATGCAGAAATCTGTTTTATTTGAAATTCCTGCATTTATTATTGCTATTCCTCAATATAAACTTCCCCATGAAATCTAATGCAGTAATGCAAATGCATTTTTAGTCCTTTTTGTTATCAATCTAATAGTGAAACCTATGTATTTAATCTGCTAGCAGTTTGAAGAAATGCTTTCACTTTCAGTAATATTAACCAGGTTTTCAAACCCTGGTTATTAGTTTGGAGTATGATGTTTTTGTTTAAGTCATCTTTTTCTCAATAATCAGTCAATGTAGAGCTTTAGAAAATTAACATATTGTCAAACATCTCAATGGCAATTATCAGGACAAGGTATATAACTCCTGAAGGTATGTTGTCATAGTTATGCCCCTTTTACACTTAGAATTTTGATCAGTGTTTTGTTTAAATCCACTTTTTGTCTGATATTGATTCATATTAATACTTCAGAAGAAAACCTGTTTCGTTATATTGCAGGGACTTCTTGTTTTATTTCACTAAATGGATATGCTTTTTGTGTGTGAACTATATGGATCCAGATCTGCGTGGTGCATTCATACCGTCTGACAGTGGTCTCAAAATCTTTCAAAGTAGAAGGAGTTTTAATGCTTACAGACATACACCCACAACTTGTGGGCATGTCGCGAGTCAAACAACAGTATAAACAACAGAATACGGTATTTACTGTTGGAAATACTAGTGAATGATTTTAGGAAGTAGTATGTCGTTAGTTCCTGATTACTGCAGTTCTATTTATGTAATAAAATAATAAGTGCACTCCAGATATATCATGGTTCTGATGAGGAGTGTTTGATTAATCTGTCTGCGTAAGATACAATGATAATGTTCATGGGAAACTCAAGAGATAGGTGCTTTTAATGCAGTCTTAATGCTTTTACTCACACCCATGCCATCTGATGAGCATCTTACCAGTGTTTCTTAACTTTTTGGCAGGCCGGACATTGTCAGATTTTTTGGAAAATGTCTGATTGAAATTGCAAAGTAGTTTTGATATCAAACTATCAATTGATGTTTTAAAAAATATAGTAAATGATTGGACATCAGTAGTGTGTTGACGCTGTAATCTATATACCCCTTCTTGTACATTGTATATATAAGCAGTATACCTCCAGACCAAGCAGAAGCATCCATGCCATATGATCTATATCCAAAATACTAATTTCTTGGTCAGAATTACTTTATAATATAATCAGTTATTGCTATTAACATAAATATTGTTTATTTTATCATATAAATAATTGAAAATCAGATTTGTGTCTGATCATTATCAATTACCTTGAAATATTTCAACAATTGGTCTATTAAACAATGAGGAGGGTGGGCAATTGTTCACTAAAATTTACTAAATTTCTCCATGGACCAAAGATCATAAAACTGAGGTTGGAGACCAGTCTCATTATCTCAAGCATTTGATAGGCTGAAATGAAGACCAGTCTCAAATAACAAGCATATAATTGGCTGAAATGAAGACCAGTCTCAAATAACAAGCATATAATTGGCTGAAATGAAGACCAGTCTCAAATAACAAGCATATAATTGGCTGAAATGAAGACCAGTCTCAAATAACAAGCATATAATTGGCTGAAATGAAGACCAGTCTCAAATAACAAGCATATAATTGGCTGAAATGAAGACCAGTCTCAAATAACAAGCATATAATTGGCTGAAATGAAGACCAGTCTCAAATAACAAGCATATAATTGGCTGAAACAAAGACTAGTTTCATATCTCAAGCATCTGATTGGCTGAAATAGAGACCACTCAGTTTTATAATGTTGGGTCTAGGAGTTCTTACCTTGATGACTTGAAGTCAGTGTAGAATTCAGGGTGGATAGATATTTAGGGAATTTATATATATTATCAGTATGTTAGCCCTTTGCTCCATACATACACATTTCAAAGCATGTGCAACCAAGTAGATCCAGATAGCCGGCACATCACACATTCTGTGCTGTATGATTAGGATCTGCACTGGTTGCTTTTTGGTCAGAAATAACATAATAAATAAAAGAAGTGAACAGTGTAGATCCTGATCAGATGGCACAGTTTTCCCACACCATAAAGGCATATGTATATGGAGGAAAGGGTTTAACAACCAAGGAGTAAAACAAATTGAGACTTAGAGGCCAATTTGGATGACTTGGTTGGGCAACTGTGAACAAACAATTTTTTAAGTTTGGCCTTAGTGTGAAAACTTGAAGTAAACATTTAGCTTCTGGCACTTATATTCTGACATCTATTAACCCCTTAACCACTAAACCTAGCATTGTCTATTTCCAGTGGTTTCGTTATCTTTTAAAGTAGTAGGGGGTTTAATGAAAAAAGAACAATGAGATCTAAAATAGCCATGTCAAATGGTTAGTTTTAGTTAGAAATCCCCCACCCCTTCCTGTTATTAAGATGTCTGTATTTAATACCGGTGTACACCAAGATAAGGCTACACAACTGCACAATCTAAGCAGGGTCTTCATTGCTTACTTTTTAGTTGATAGTCAGTAAATAAACTTATGTAAACACCCCTATGGATAAGGAATGGACTGACTAAAGTTGATAGAAGGGTGAGTTGATTCCATTGATGAAGCAACTTAAGGGTTTAAATAGTTTATTTACTAATTCTTTAGATACATGCATCTTGGTTACTCTGACATTTTAAACA
The DNA here is from genome assembly GCA_038501625.1 of Corbicula japonica. Lineage (NCBI taxonomy): Eukaryota > Metazoa > Mollusca > Bivalvia > Venerida > Cyrenidae > Corbicula > Corbicula japonica. The sequence continues at coordinate 828,603 of JAZAYU010000059.1, read as the reverse complement.
CATTTATATTCAGCATCTTAATCCTCAACCTTCTTGTGAATCTTAAATTTAACCTATTACTCCAACTCTATGGATACGCCTTTATCATATGTGTGCGAACACTTTAGATCGAGATCAGCCAGCACAACCTTGCTGTCTGAATAGGATCCTCACTGTTCACTTCTTTGTCAGAAATAACCTAATGACTCAAATAGTAGTCCATGTAGGTCCTGATCAGACAGCTTGGATGTTCCAGCTGACCTTGATCTACACTGGTCCCCTTGCAGTAAAAGATGACTTTATATGATGTAAAGGGTCAACCCATTCCTCCATGGATAGGGCTTTTATCCACTCGGTGTTAGTCCAGATATGATAGAATCTACATCCATGCAGTATGCTTTCGAACTCCACAGTTTGTTTTGTGGTCAGAAATAACCCAACAAATCTAAAAGCAACAAGTAGAGATTCACATCAGCTGTATACATGAGAGTTAAGGGTTAAACAGTATACTAAATGTAGCCTGCAGGTTAGAAACCCACCAGGGATTAGATTTGTCTGCAGTTTCCCCCAATCCACATTTGGCGCAAGGACTAAAAGTAGTTGAAAACCCAGGAAGCAGTCACTGAGCATGATAAATAGAAGTTGGAATAACTTGTTTCACAATCCGTGTAAAATATATAAGTTTTCTATTAACTAAACTAAATGTAGCAAACAAACATGGCCAAATTGAAAGCACTGAAAAGCTTCCATGATGAGCTATGTTGTCCAGATGTTCTCATTATATTTAATACATACAATGCAGATGGCATCAATTTTATACCATACTGTTTTAGTTAAATAGTCATACTTGATATTTGTTAATTAAATGATGTCTAATACATCTGTTGACATAGCTAATCGATATGGACTTGCAAAGATATTGTACTTTTAATTTGCAATTTCTATCTCTTAGATAGTCATAGGATGCATTAGGAAATGTTATATACAAAACTGTTACAAAGTGGCTGAAAGAGTAGAGTATATTCTTCCTTAACCCTTTATGGGATATGGCTGTTATCCAATAGCAAACAGTGTAGATCCAGATCAGCTGGCACATCCATGCTGTCTAATCAGTACACTGCCTTTTGATTCATAAGGTTATTTTCAGACCAAGAAGCAAACATTGTAGATCCTGATCAGATGGCAGAAATGTGCCAGCTGGTCTGGATCTACAGTGTTTGAACATGCATAAAATCATTTAAGTGTGGAGTAAAGGGTTAATACATACAATGAAAATGACACCAAATTACACTTAATGTGATATGATGTAATAAAACTTGTACCATAATAGTTATACAATGTACTTGATATTTGTTCTTTAAACTGATGTGGACTCGAAATGCATAGAAATTGTACTTTTGCCATTTATGTCTGTTAGATAGTCATTTGATGCATTAGGAAATTTTTTATCTACTGAAAACAGTATTATGAAGTGCCTGAGTGAAGAATTATACTTCCGTAAAGATTTCTTCTGTTTAAATGGGACTATTTTAATCTTCAAAGTTGTTTGAAATACTGTAAAGTGCTCTTTATCTACTCAGCAAGATTAACATTTAACTGTCTTAACTCTTTACTCCAGCATCTCATGCGTGACCAGTGAAGATCCGGATCAGGCAGCACAGTGAAGTCTTATCAGGATCTACACTGTTCACTTCTTGGACAGAAAACAAACTAATGAATCTAAAGGTGTAAACTCATTGATGATGCTTATCAGTTGGCATGAATTAGATGACTGATCCAGATCTACACTGTTTGCCATGGGATAACAGCCATACCATATAATACCTTTTAAATGCCCCCGGGGGGTGTTACATTTTCTGAAAAGGGAGCACTCATTATGTATAATATTAGATTCTGATGGATATTAAAGAATAAATACGAATTAACTTATTTATTTCCCTGATAAATAACATTGGGGGGGGGGTGTTTATTAGGGGAGGGGTGTTTAAAATGAGTTTTACGGTATATCTTGGACTAAAGGGTTAATTACCACAAATGGTTACAAAGAACTTGCCGTTACCTTCTCAATAGTGATGATAGTGAGGTACCATGGGTAGGGACATTTTGATGTTACAATAAAAACAAGGACGTCAGAGAGGGGCATCAGTTTATCATCACCATAGTGCAAAAACAGTATATCTCCTTTTTTCAATGGTACTTATACTGTTACTGCAATAACCCTTTCCTCCATAGACACACCTTTATTGTTAGGCGAACACTTTAGTAGATCCAGATCAGCCAGCACATTCGTGACATCTGATCAGGATCTAAACTGTTTGCTTTTTGATTTTATAGGTTACATTGTATTTCTAACCAAAATACGACCAGTGCAGATCCTGATCAGATGGCATGGATGTGCCGGGTGATCTTGATCAACACTGTTCACACAAGGGTAAAACTGCGTATATATGCAGTAAAGGGATTAAGTTTTGTAATGTGAAATTAAAGTAGATTTTGTTATCACCAGTTGAAATCTGAATTTTAACCATCTAGTGTACAGTACATTTGTATTTATCCCTACTACTACTGTTTGTGTTGATGATGTGCGACAGTAACTCGATCTAGCCTAAGAGAAGAAGTCAACCTTCTTATTTTACAGGCATATTTAAATCATCAGTGGAAAATAAGGAAAAACACAAAACAGTTGTTTATCCCTGTTCGTTTTAGTCATCCTTGTTCTATTTAAAATATGAGGAACTAATAATACAGGGAAAGAGTACCAGCCTGCCCAATAGGTTAAATTATTTCACCTTATTGTTTGTGTGTACTATTTAACCCTTTCCTCTATAGATACACCTTTATTGCGAGGGCAAACAGATTAGATCCAGATCGGCCGGCACATCCAATATCTTATCCAATATCTTAGGCCCTGGTCAGTGTTCATGTAACCAGTGTGTACACATAATGGCTCTCTTGTAAACTTTGAAGTGACAACAACAACAACAACTCTTCAAACCATGATTCTGTACATTTTCAGAGCAAGATGCCCCTGTTCAAGGCAAACTCAGGGGCCACTAAAGATAAGAAGAAGAAGAAGCCTGATGGGAGTACCAGTAGCGGCACTGGAGATGACATGAGTATTGGGGCCCCTTACATGGTACAGCACAACTTCCATGTGGGGTTTGATAAAATCACTGGAGAGTTCAAGGGGCTTCCACCAGCATGGCAGCTATTGTTGACTGGATCAGATATCTCGTAAGTAATTATAAGTTAACCTTTTCTGTCATGGTATGCATTTTATCACATTCGTGTCCATTTTAGATCTAGATCTTCCTGAATTTTCAGCAGATTGTACTGGATCTACACTGGTCACTTAATGGTATATCATCAGGATCTACACTGTTTGCCCTTTAGCTCACCTGTCATGTAGTGACAAGGTGAGCTTTTGTGATCGCAATTTGTCCGGCGTCCGTCCGTCTGTCGTCCATCCGTAAACTTTTACTTTAAATGACATCTCCTCTCAAACCCCTGGGCCAAAGTTGATGAAACTTGCCACGGATGTTCCTTGCATGAAGCTCTTCCAAATTTGTTCAAAGAAACCAATTCCATGCAGAACTCTGGTTGCCATGGCAACCTAAAGGAAAAACTTTAAAAATCTTCTTCTCTGAAACCACAAGGCCTAGAGCTTAGATATTTGGCATTTAGCACCCTCTAGTGGAACTTTACAAACATTGTTCAAATTATTTCCCTGGGGTTAAATTTGGCCCCGCCCCAGGGGTCACTTCATTTTACATAGACTTATATAGGAAATCTTTAAAAATTTTCTTCTCACAAACCACAATGCGTACAGCTTAGATATTTGGTAAGTAATATTGTCTAATGGATGTCTACTAAATTTGTTCAAATTATGTACCCTGGGCCAAAATCGGCCATGCCCTAGGGTCTTCTTGGTTTACATATAGTTATATAGGAAAAACATGAAAATCTTCTTTAAAACCATAAGACCTAGAGCCTTCATATTTGATATACAGCATCATCTAGTGGTCCTCTACCAAAATTGTTCAAACTATCCCCCAGGGGTCAAAAATGGCCCCGCCCCATGGGTCACTTGTTTTACATAGACTTATATAGGGAAAACTTTAAAAAATCTTCTTCTCTAAAACCACAAGGCCTAGAACCTTGGTATTTGGTATGTGTCATCATGTAGTGGTCCTCTCGAAAATGGCTCCCCCCCCCCCCCCCCCCCCCCCCCGGGGGTCACTGGTTTTATTACATAGTGTTATATAGTAAATCTTTAAAAATCTTCTTCTCTGAAACCGTAAGGCCTAGAGCTTAGATATTTGGTATAGAGCATCATCTTGTTGCATGTTCTCCACAATAGCAGCTTAATTTTTTTAAAAATTTTTGACTTGATTTTACCAAACTTGCACACAACTCTTGCAGCCATTGAGCAGTTGTTGACAGGTGAGCGACCCAGGGTCCTATGGACCCTCTTGTTGGTTCATAAGGTTATTTCTGACCTGTGAAGAAGCGAACAGTGTAGATTCTGATCAGATAATGCATGATGTCCCAGCTGATCTAGATCTAAATTGTTCTCACATGCCATAAAACAAGCATATAAAAATCGTTAACATAAGTTCATACATGTACAGTCCAACGTGTTCTTAAGACCACCTGAAAAAAATACCATCTGTCAGCAAAGACTACTTTTTAGGTTTGAGTGACACAGGTTTGACTGTAATTAAATGTTTCTGGAAAATTCCATGAAATACTCTAATTTGGACTTCTTTATATGTGTGCATTTTGTATATCCTTGAAACTATAATACTTAAAATAATTCAGTTTTTGTTTAAAGTAAAGTTGATACTTAGGACCAGGAAGTAAACATTTTATCACAAAACCCTTTACCCACTCCGTAATTGTAATGAACTCACCTTTTTATCAATTTGAGCAAGTCAATTTCATTGTTCATAGGGGTGTTTTTACAGAAATTTATTTTCTGAATAGTAAAAGGTGTGGACCCTGATCAGACTGCTTGAATGTGCATGCTGATCCGGGTCTAAACTGGTCACAAGTGTGACAAAATGCTGTGTTTAGTGTTTATTAAAGTGTTAAAGTTGCTGATTGCTGTCTATCCATCAGTTAAGATTTAGGTCTGATAACACGTTATAGGAAATATTGATTATTATTAATATGATATGATTTAAAATTATAATCATGGTTTATCCTATGTGAAGTCAGTGTAGATCCAGATCAGCAAGCACAGATCAGGATCTAGACTTACCATGATTATTTAGGTCAATTCTGACCAAGAAACAATTAGTTTAGATCCAGATGGAAAAGGCTAATCTGGATCTATACTGTTTGCCCGCAAGATAACAGCCATATCTCATGGAGTAAAAAGTTAACTGCAAACTTTTTTGCATGGATGAACAGTTAAGATCAAGATTAGCTGGCATATCTGTGCCACCTGATCAAGATCTACACTGTTGGCTTTTCAAGTTTTAAGATTGTTTTGGACCAGAAGCACAAAGAGTGAAGATCCTGATCAGATGGCAAGGGCTGATCTGGATCTAAACTGTTAGCCCAATGTTTGGATAATAGCAGTATGTTGTAAAGAGATATGGTCCCAACCTAAACATATCTGAAAAATGCAAGATAACCTTTTTCTCCATATATACACATTTTTACTCATGTGCGACCAGTGTAGATTCAGATCAGCTGGCACATCCGTGCCGTCTGATCAGGATCTGCACTGGACGCATATTGGTCAGAGATAACCTAACAAATAAAAAAAGCGAACAGTTTAGATCCTGATCAGACGGCACAGATGTGCCGGCTGATCTCGATCTAAACTGTTCGCCCATGCAATAAAGGTGTATCCATGGAGGAAAGGGATAACATGTCTAAAAAATATGTCTGAAAAACGCAAGATAAGCTGTAAAACCAAATATTTCTAGCAATTTGATTCATTTGTTACCAGGAAAGAAGAACAGCAGGAGAATCCCCAGGCCGTTATCAACACACTGAAGACATACAGCAAGTCGATCAAAAAGAAGGCGGATGACAAATATATGAAGGTAAACAAAATCAGGGCCCAAAAACATAAAACTAAATTAGGAGACCAGTCTGAAATCTGAAGCATCTTATTGGTTGAAATGGCAACCAGTCACCATTTCAGCCAATCTGATGCTTGAGATTTGAGACTGGTCTCCAATCTTAGTTTTATGATCCTGCCCTGGATGGTCATCGTATTTGGTATAATAGATTCCAGTAAACCCTTTGCTCTTTATATAATACACCTATATTGAGTGGGCAAACAGAGTAGATCCAGATCAGCTAGCTCATACATGCAGTCTGATCAGGATCTACACTGTTCGCTTATTGATTTATTAGGTTATTTCTGGCCAAAATGTGACAGTGCAATCCTGATCAGATGGCACAAATGTGCCGGCTGATCTGGATCTACACTTGTTGCACATATGTTAAAATGTGTGTAATTATATGGATTACATTGTTAATCAAATAATGGTCATTTGAATATTTTGTTTATTGCAGTAGAATATCAGAACACAAAACCATTTCAGAAATCTATAAATTTAAATGATAAAAACACTATATATTTGAATAGAAATTGTCAAGACTTTTGGTTAATTGAATAGCAATTTCCTGCTTTATGACACTAATCCTGTATTGTAAGATTTGTTTAAGATAAAAGGTTGGGACAGTGTAGATCCTGATCAGATGGCACAGATATGCAGCCATATGAGGTAAAGGGTTGACCCTACAGTTCACATGATAATGAATTCTTACTTACATTCCAGAAAAAATTAACCCTTTACTCAATAGATACAGCTTTTATTGCTTGGGTAAACAGTTAAGATCCAGATCAGCTGGCACATCAACATCATCTGATCAGGTTCAACAGTAAGTGTTTACTTATAGATACAATAGGTTATTTAAATCAACCCATGAAGATCCAGATCAGTGCCCAAGGTTATAAAACTGAGCATGGAAACCAGTCGCAAATCTCAAGCACCTGATTGGCAGCCAATCAGATGCTTGAGATTTGAGACTGGTTTCCAATCTCAGCTTTATAACCTTCAGCCCAGGTGACATAGATGTGCTGACTGATCTGGATCTACACCGGTCTCACATTTGATAAAACTCTTATATATAGAGAAAAGGGTAAATTCTATGGTAAACATATGTAATAATGACTCGGTATTTTTACAGGTTGTTGAATCAACTGAAGGAATCTCTGATGATGATGTAGAAGACAGGGGATCTGGACCTAAAGTAGACTTCGTGGAAACAACATCGACAACTACTCCGGCAAAAAATGATGAAGTATTCAAGCAGGAAGCAACAACTAAAGTAGATAATGAGGTATGAATTGTGCATTATTTTTTGTCGAGTGTTACTTGATGCAGCACAAGAAAAATGGCAATCTACTTATCGTTCAAGAATTCTTCAAGAAGCCTGGTCACGTAACAGGATGATAATATCAAGTGTTTTCAAATATCAAAATTTATTATTTAAACAGTAGAAGACCTGTGTGATGTAACATTCTTACACTGTCAAAGTACAAGCGAATATATTTTAATCCAAAGTTGTTATGGCATAACAAACGCAGTAAAATTCACTCACCACAGATCTTAAAATGTACTGATAAGTCCAAAGTTTGTTTCAATATTTTGACAAAATTGTATTTGCGGGAAGTAACATACATGTGAAACAGTCGTTTTTGATGATTGCGCGAAATTTCATGCCAGCGAAATTAAATGATACAACAGTATTGAACATATTCTTGATCTGGTGTCTGTCATGGTCCCAGTTATTAGCAGAGGAGTGGGGTGCTGAGAAGGGTGCATGATGGAGTGATCAGTGTTGGATTGGCAAAATCTTTTGAAACATTAACAAAATCAGCAAATATTTATTAGTGAATGATAGATAGCCATTGAATCTGCTTAAAAATATCAAAAAATAAAAATGTCAAAAATATTTTAACCCATTCCTGGATACATACGCATTTTTACGCATGTGCGGCCAGTGTAGATCCAGATCAGCCGGCACATCCGTGCCGTCTGATCAGGATCTGCACTGGACGCATTTTGGTCAGAAATAACCTAACGAATCAAAAAGCGAACAGTTTAGATCCTGATCAGACGGCACGGATGTGCCGGCTGATCTGGATCTAAACTGTTTGCCCTAGCAATAAAGGTGTATCTGTACGGGAAAGGGTTAATAGAGAATGATAGGGAGAGAGAGTTGCTGAGTCTTTTCAGTAAAAATGTCAAAAATATCACCAATAATTGTTTGGAGAATGATAGAGAGTTGTTGCTTCTTTTCAATAAAAATTTCAAAACTATCACCAAATATTTATTTGAGAATTATAGAGAGTTGTTAATTCTTTTCAGAAATAAAAACATCAAAAATATCACCTAATATTTATTAGAAAGTTATTGAGATGTTGATTCTTAAACAACAATTTAAAAAATAAACATGTCAGAAATATCACCTAATATTTATTAGAGAATGATAGAGTGTTGTTGTTTCGTTTCAATAAAAATGTCAGAAATATCACGTAATATTTGTTAGAAAATAATAGAGACTTGATTCGTTAAGAAAATTTGCTAATAAAAATGGCAAAATATCACCTAATAATAATTAGATTGATAGACTTGTTGATTCTTTTCAATAAAGAAGTCAGGAATATCACTTTTTTTTTTAGAAAATGATTATAGACTTGTTGATTCTTTTTTTTGGAAATTTCAAACATAAAAATGTTTTTAAAAATCCCAATATTTATTAGAAAATGATAGAGACTTTGTTGTCTCTTTTCGAAAATTTCAAAAATAAAAATGTCAAAAATATCACCTAATATTTATTAGAAAGTTAATGAGATTCTTAAAATCAAAAATATAAAAAAATGTCAAAAAAAATCACCTAATATTTATTAGAGAGTGATAGAGAATTGTTAATTCTTTTTAAAAATATATAAAAAATAAAAATGTCAAAAATATGGAGGAAGACACATTTCCGTATGACAAGGCAAATCTCATGTCAGATTCTCTGCCTCATTTTATGTAGGTGTCAAAAGTGACAGAGGATGTTGCCAAGGTGGCAGTCGACAAGAAACCTAAAGATGAGCCGCCAGTAGCAACAAGACGGAAGGAGAAGGAGCAGCCTAAAATGTCAGATGCAGAAATTAACGAGGAATTACGTAAGTCATTAATTTGTAACCAGGTTTTAACGAAAACTGGTAATTGTAATGCTGAAGTCGGCGGGTAAGCGGGCGAATGCAACTCTGGATATTACTCAGATGTCAATACTCCGTCGTTGAAAATCTAGTTTTGTCGCATTGCGGCGCTTCTTGTGATGCCATTAAGCTTTGACACTGAGCAATGATGTTGTCAGTGGCTGGCTAGTAATGTCTTTTCATTAGGATTGCAGCTGATGGTAGTGAATCCATTTGACCATGTTAGTTACCTGTGTTCAAACCGTGATTCAGATGTGGACTTCTTACAAAATTTTAATCAAATTAACCCCTTCCTCCATAGATAAACCTATATTGCATGGGCAAACAGTTTAGATTCAGATCCACCAGCACATCCGTGCCGTCTGAGCAGGATCTAAACTGTTTGCTTTTTGATTCTTTAGGTTATTTCTGAGCAAAATGCGACCAGTGCAGATCCTGATCAGATGTCATGGATGTTCATGCTGATCTGGATCTACACTGGTTGCACATGAGTAAAAATGCGTATATATGGAAGAAAGGGTTGAATTTTGTTGGGTGAAAGCAAAAAGGTTCAATCTGCTTCTTAATATAATGTCACTTAAAATCATATTGCATTGACCCTTCAAAATTCTTAAATTATTTTCACAACAATGAGAGGGAATTAGTCTTGCTGGCAGCTTGGTTTGTTTCCAACTTCTTATTATCAGTGTAAAATCTGTTATGTACATTATAAATCTTTATAATAAGGATTTGTGCATTTGAGCTTGTATATGTTAACCCTTTACTCCAGGGCTGAAGGTTATAAAACTGAGTTTGGAAACCAGTCTCAAATCTCAAGCATCTGATTGGCTGAAATGGCAACCAGTCGCCATTTCAGCCAATCAGATGCTTGAGATTTGAGACTGGTTTCCATGCTCAGTTTTATAACCTTGTGCACATATGTACATGTTTTATCTGTGCAGTCTAATCAGGATCAACACTGTTCGCTTTTAGGTTTGCTTGGTTATTTCTGACTAATGTCTGTGACCAGTGCAGATCCAGATCAGATGTATGTACCACTTGATCTGGGTCTACCAGTTCACTGGTTGCACATGCTTTAAAACATGTTAATATAGAGTAAAAGGTTAAACAATAATTTTTTTTAAATTTTGCAGTGCACTTTATTTTATGTACTTCTATCATGTATGATATGCTATAGCCAAGTGCAAGAAAGAAAGCACTCGAGTTTAGATAAATAAGAGTTTTGTAGTTTTGATGCACAATATAGAGTTCATTGTTTATTGTTTTAGGCAAATTGTCAAGTCCAGGAAATGCATTGGAAAAATATGAAACAAAGAAAAAAGTCGGTTCAGGGTAAGCTTGCTATTTACATTGTTTATGCAGCGATAGATCCAGAGGGGTTTCAGTGAGGTTGCTCAAAGCCCCTGTTTATTAAGCAATTTGATCCAATTTTGTTTTTACATCATGCTCTGGTTGTATCAGAAAACACTGGTCTTGCACCCTGACAATCGCAATTTTATCAAGCTGCAGTGTAGAAGTTCAAAATTCATATACAATGTCCAGTCTTGGAAAAATCGTCGGGGGGGCATTAGTTACTCCATTGCCAAAAGATAATAAAACTAAATCTGGAGACCAGTCTTTAACTTCAGCATATGGTACTTGAGATTTAAGACTGGTCTCTCATGATCTTGGGCCGATGTCAACTGCTTCATGTTTGAAAATTGAGAAAAATTTGCCATTAAATGTGTAGTGTTACAATATTTGTGGACTCTGTGCTTTAATTTATCTGAGAAACTGGTACATTGTCTGCAAAAGTTGGTTTCTAGAATTGAACGAATATACATAATACATTTTCATACCGAAATTTGCTGTCCATTGGGATATCAGGTAGACACATACAGATCCTATTGTCTGTTGGCCAGGGTAGCAGCTTCAGTGTCTGGTAATACCCCAACTTTATCATGGATCTTAATGTTGCCTATAACTAAGTATATTTCCTATTCACTTAATGCATTTACTAGTAATATATCATCTGCATGAACTAAGCCTTCAGCGACAAAAAGAACGATTACTCCTGTTATAGTATTTTCTGAGTTATGCCCCTTTCAAATGCAATTTAAGGCGATACATGTGTACTGTGAAACACCAAATTCTAGTTTAATTTTCAGTTAAATGCAGTAACCTTGTTTACAATTAAAAATAATTTAATCTCATTTTAGAGCCTCAGGAAGTGTTGTTATGGCGCGGCCAAAGAGTTGCCTTGACGACGTGGTCGCAATTAAAATCATGGATCTGACAAATCAACCGAAGAAAGAACTGCTCATTACGGAAATTGAAGTCATGAAAACTTATAGGCATGAAAATATAGTCAACTTCTTGGACTGTTACTTTGTCGAGGAAAATCAAGAACTCTGGGTAATAATGGAATTTCTTGACGGCGGACCTCTGACTGATGTTGTAACAGAGACTATCATGAAAGAAGGCCAGATCGCAGCAGTTACTAGAGAATGTCTTAAAGCATTAGACTTTTTACATGCTCGTAGCATTATACATCGAGATATAAAAAGTGACAATGTTCTATTAGGAATGAATGGTCGAGTGAAATTAACGGATTTCGGTTTTTGCGCACAGCTGAGTAACGAACAATCAAAGCGACAGACGATGGTTGGGACACCATATTGGATGGCCCCAGAAGTGGTTTCAAGGTACTTTTTTATTGACATCTTGGATTAAAGTTGGTTTAAGATTTTCTACAATCATATTATCAAATGCAGTAAAATCATTATAAACATTACCTGGAGTTTTACAAGTTCCAGTTTGATTTATTTTGATTTAAACCAATAGTACTTTATACTTATAGATTACTCTAATAGCATTTAAAAGTTTTTCATTTTAAAAGTATCAATTCTTCAAGTAACTCCAGTCTTGAAATGGTTAGATCTTCCAAATCTTAGATGATTCTAACCCAACATATACATGTAGATGGGTTTAAAACTTCATATTTGTGGGTTTTAGCACATTTTTGACCATTTTACATCTAGATCTAGCACTTTGCAGGGATTTTAATAGCTTTTGAAAATGAAGGGTCATCTGACCCCTTTTGAGAGTTTTCAAGGGGTCATTATCAGATTGTCACATGTCATATCTTATAGTCATTGAACTTTACTACTTACACAAGTGCTTAAACTTCATTTTAGTATATTTTCAATGGTCAAATAAGTATCCAATTCATCTTTGAAATGCAAAAGACATAACTTTTATCTTTATTCTTGCAAAATTTGACCATTTTTCCTAAATTCTCCTGTATTTAAATGACCCCAAGCTCAGAATCAGGTGGAGTCAACGAAATGTGGAAAAATTCAAATTTACTTGCATCAAAATTCAAGGATCTGCATCTATTGAAAATCCTGTCTTTGCTGTCTGACAGCCTGAGCCGTTAAAATGATTTAAGACCATTAAAATCTGTGTATACCGTCGCAAACTTCAAAATTACGGCATGGTTATTCCTATTCTAACGCTCTTCCACGTTTCGACGTTTCGGCCATAATGCCTTCTTCAGGATTGTTTGTCATAACAGGAAATGACGTCAACGTCAAACGACAGTAAACAAGGAATTTTACAGTCGCAAATTTTCGCCATCTGACCAATCAGATTGCTCGAAATTTATTTAGTGCGTTAGAATAGGTTATTTCCAACCACTGTGAATTCAGACATTTTTATCAATGATGGCAATGACTGGCAATAGATATAGAATTTGTTTTTTTCTCTGATAGGGAAAAAAAATTTGGGTGATGAAGTCATAAAACAAGATAGGAAGTCATAAAAAAGGACAACTCTTTTAAAGTAACATGAGTGAAAATGGAAGAATATAAAAGAAAATTACCAGAATAGAACTGATATTAAGTGTTTTTCAAATCTTTACATGATAATAAATAATGATATAACTTAAGGAAAGAAATGTGCTAAAAAGAATTATGATTTTTGAAGTTACCAAATGATTAAGTGCTGTCTGAAAAATATTCATTTCCTGATGAAATCATTTCCTGGAGTAGCATACTTGTGAGAGAATGTTCCCACAGACAGATACATGTATAGTAACTTTCCTTATTAACCCTTTACTCCATATGTTTGCATTTTATTGCATGTTCAACAAGTGTAGATCCAGATCAGCCAGGACAATCTGGGTCTGCTAAGGTTACATCTTGGTCAGAAAAACTTATAAATCAATGATGTGCCAGCTGATCAGGATCTACACTGCCCATGCCATAAAGGTGTATATTATGGAGGAAAGGGATAAGACCACCTCTGGTAGTGTAAAGAGAGTTTAATTGCAGTACTGGGGTGGTCATAATTCGTATGATAATAAATATTGCAAAACTGTTCAAATGGGACATTTAACTAGTGCTCTTATTATTGGGGTCTTAAGGTGCTAAATTTGGGGTGGACTTTATTAGAGGTATTATTGTACAGATATTGCTCTAAAGGATATAACATTTTTTCCATGTGAGACCAGTGTAGATCCATATCAGCCGTTACATTCATGCAGTCTGATCTGGATCAGTGATGTTTAAGATGCATTAGATTATATCTGACCGAAAAGAGAACATTGTAAATCCAGATCATACTGGGTCACATTGTTATCTGCTCCTAGAGTTATAAAACAGAGAAGGGAGACCAGTCTTAGATTTAGGAATCTAATTGGTTGAAATAGGGCCATACAGTAAACATATGAAAAACTTTATAAAAAGAAAACTGCACAACAGCATATGCACGTTTATTTAGGATACACTTTGAAACAAAACAAATGTACACGTATGTACAGTCAGCATTTACATTTTCAGAAAGCACTACGGCAAGAAAGTAGATATTTGGAGTTTAGGTGTAATGATCATCGAGATGTTGGAAGGCGAGCCACCCTACCTGAACGAAACTCCGCTCAAGGCCATTTACAAGATAGCGACCAAGGGCAAGCCCGATATCAAGAATTTCAACAAATTGTCGCCGGAACTGCAAGATTTCTTGAACAAATCCTTGGAAGTTGATGTAGACAAACGAGCGACAGCGGGAGATCTTCTTACCCACCCATTCTTGGAGAAGTCCATGGACTTAACTACCCTTAGGCCATTAATTGTAGCAGCAAAACAGGCTACTGGACATTAATTGAGTATAAATCATCACCTTAGTGCAAAAATGATATAACTTCATATTTCAGTGGTACAGATTCAGATGGGGGTTGCTCGAACCCCCTTTTTGGGCAGCAATATTTAATTTTTGTGGGGATTTTTTACCAGAAATAAGAAATTTTCAAGTAACTACCCTAAGAATGCCCCAAACAAACCACTTTTCTGGAAATCTTGCATCCCATCCTGCTTAGACTGTTTTTGCACTAAGGTGATTAAATCTTGTTATCATGCATAAAAGATGCTGTACTATTGAATGTGTTATAAGGGGCTAGCAAGAAGAAAGGGGACCAGTTATTTCAATAATTTTACATATATTCTCTCATGAAGCCACATAGATTTGGTCATTTATTTTTATTATGTGTACTAACATTTTGTGTGAACAAAATAAATTATTTTTGATATGGTTTTAGAAGGCACGAATCATGCCATCTGATCAGGATCTTAATGTTTGCTTATTGATTTATTAGGTTATTTCTGATCAAGATGTTGCCAGTGCAGATTTAGATCAGACAGCATGGCTGATCCAGATCTACACTGGTTGAATATGCATTAAAATATTTATATATGAAGTAAAGGGTTAACACATTTCTCCATGGATTTGCCTATTATCACATGGGCGACTATTACAGATCCAGATCAGACAGCACATGGCTTCTTGGCCAGAAATGATCTAAAACTGAACAGAATAGAGACTGATGAGATTGCATAGATGTGCAGGCTGATCTGAATCTACACTGTTTTTACCATGAATTATAAGTTTATCCCTTGGAGTATAGGGTTGGTAGAGTTATCTATCCTTTACTCCATAGATAAGCATTTTGTTATGAGCAAACAGTGTAGATCCAGATCAGTCAGCACACCCATACCATCTGATCAGGATCTACATTATTCGCTTCTTGGTCAGAAATAACCAAATGACTCGCGAAGTGAATCATGCAGATTCTGATCAGGTGGCAACTGATCTGGATCTACACTGTGTGCCCATGCAATAAAAGGTGTATTAACACATGCTTTTTTGTATAAAATGTTTTTATATATGTATTTTTCGTACTCAAGTATTGTATGGATGGTGATATATCAATCATTTTTGCACTGTGTCAGTTGAAAGTATGTTGCAATTTTATCTACCTGAAAAGGACCATTAATTATTTGTTTAAATGTACATGTACAAACATAGACAGAAAAGCCAATTTTATTTAACCATTTGAATCTAACACCGAATAGTGTTGATTCTGGACAGACGGCATGGATGTATCTGCTCAGATCTTGATCTACACTGTTTCCTATGTAATACAAGTTGTACGAGGGATGATCTAAAATAACGTAGACTTTTGTTAAAGTTTTTCTATTATTCAAAGTACCACAAATAAAATTACACAAGCTTTAATCGGAATATTTCCAGCATATTTTTACTAAATATCAGCAAAATACAACATGGCTTAAAAACTATGAACAATTAAAATCATACAGTAAGCTCTGTCCGGTGCACGTCAAATAAAATATCTCAACGTCAACAACGTTAATTCACAGGCACAGCATTAGCGAAGTGCGTAGGTTAAAAGTTTCTATAAATAGACCCCGTCACCGGAATGCGATCCTAGGTAACCAATTGATCGAACATTGCTTTGACATTGCGAAGCTTGACTTTTTCCCACTAGTAGTTTTGTTTATATTGACAGGTATTTGCTTTACAAAGTACAAAGGCAATAACATGCTCCGCCTGCGTTTTACCATTGTCATTCAAATAAGCGATGCACTTTTGAAATCTATTAAATATATGAATATTTTAGCTCAGTTTGTTACGTTTGTGTTCTGATTGAAATTATATTTAATTTATTGTGAACACGTTTCAAATTAAGATGCAATAACTAAAGTCTACGTTATTTTGGATCATCCCTCATATATATGGAGTAAAGGGTTAAATAAAAGGAAGGGGGAAGGAAAACAGTGTATGTTAGTCTTGTGCCATGATAAATTGATTCTTCTGTCTCAAGCCAGCACAGTGCTTTTAGTCTCGTCAAATAGTTTCTTCTTGACCCCAAATCATTGATAGAATTTAATGATTATGAATTAAAGCTTATTTTGGGTTTATCTTGTATTTAACCCTTTCCTCCATAATACGCATTTTTATGTATGCAACCCTTTAATCCATGGATATCCAATATGGCTGCTGTCCATAAGCAAACAGTGCAGATCCAAATCAGCCAGCACATCCGTGCCATCTGATCACGATCTGCACTGGTTGCATTTTGGTCAGAAATAACTTAATCTAAAAGTGAACAGTGCAGATCCTGATCAGACAGCACAGATGTGCCGGCTGATCTGGATCTACATTGTTTGCCATAAAGGTGTATCTATGGAAGAAAGGGTTGAGTGATTGTCCATCTACATGTAATTAAATTGGATGTTTTGCAACAGAACAGTGTGCCTTTTGAATACTGAAAATCTGCATGGACCGCGTGAAAGGTGTCTGTAAATCCTTGATTTCTCAGGTTGGTATTGTGTTAGGCAACTTTCCAAATGTTTTAACCCTTTCCTTCATATATACACCTTTATGGCATGGGCAAACAGTGTAGATCTAGATCAGCCGGCACATCTTTGCTGTCTGATCAGGATCTGCACTGTTTGCAATTAGATTTATTAGGTTATTTCTGACCAAAAAGCAACCAGTGCAGATCCTGATCAGACAGCACAGATGATGGCGCCAACTGATCTGGATCTACACTGTTCGCCTATGGACAACAGCCATACTAGATATCCATGGATTAAAGGGTTAAGCTTTATTTATAATGATAAACATTTATGCATTTATCTCCTGTGTTAGCTTTATGTACTGATCAGGTTTATATTAGTGTTAATCATTGTGCACAGCAGTATAACCCTTTCCTCCATATATACACATTTTTACGCATGTGTGACCAGTGTAGATCCAGATCAGCTGGCTCATTCATGCCGTCTGATCAGGATGTGCGTTGGTAGCAGTTTGGTCAGAAATAACCTAACGATTGATAAAGTGAACAGTGCAGATCCTGAATAGACGGAACGGATGTGCTGGCTGATCTGGATCTACACTGTTCACCAATGCAATAAAGGTCTATCTATGGAGGAAAGGGATGATTCATTTGACCCTTTACTCCAAATTCCATACGAGTTTTCTTTTCTGAGAGAACTGTGTTAATCCAAATAAGCCTGTACATAAATGCAGTCTCATCAGGATCTACAATGTACACTTTTTTGATAGAAATAGGTCTAAATGCAAATAGAGGTACATGTATAACCTGAGTGGAATGTGTAGATCTGCTGCGGCTGATCTGGATCAACATAGATTTGCTTTGGCTGATCTGGATCTACACTGGCCGCACATGGAATATGATCTATATCCATGGAGTATAGGGTTAAATACCCAAAAGTGTTCTGCAACACATGTCTATAATTATGTAGTCCCTCTTGATGGGTTGGTCACTCTGAGAAGCAAAAGATGCAGGCAATATTATCCTTTCCTTCATAGATACACCTGTATTGCGGGGGTGAACAGTGTAGATCCAGATCAGCTGGCACATCCTTTATTCATTCGGTTATTTCTGACCATAATGTGACCAGTGCAGATCCTGATCAGATGGCACAGATGTGCTGGCTGATCAGGATGTACACTGGTCACATATGTGTAAAAATGTGTATATATGGAGAAAAGGGTTAATAACAATTCCCTTTATTAGGTAAAAAGTTTGAATTGTATAAACATGTAAACAAAGAAATATAAATTGTACAAATGTCCATTAGCAAACTGTTTTAAAGTGCTTAGTATTTACATAAAATATGCTGGCTTGAATGAATGTGTTTGATATGCTTTATTAACTTGGTGCCTTCTTTGTACTGTATGGACCAATATAAATATTTGTTGTTTAAACATTACATATTTTGATTATTCTTGTTGAAACTTAAACAACTTTTTGAATTGTAAATAAAATAATAGTCTTTATGAGCATTTTAAATATTTTTCCATAAATGCTATACACGTTGTCGTAGGGTCAGATACAAGATATCCTGAAAACGTGACAGTCTTATGGCAGTGACATAATATGTCCAACTTTCTGGTAAATAAATTAACCCCATGTCCAACTTTCTGGTAAATAAATTAACCCCATGTCCAACTTTCTGGTAAATAAATTAACCCCATGTCCAACTTTCTGGTAAATAAATTAACCCCATGTCCAACTTTCTGGTAAATAAATTATCGCCATTTAAAAAAATTATTGCTGCGCCGAAAGGGGGTTCTGGAGCCGCCCCTGGTGAGGAAATGATCATTGTGTGGCCTACTGGTGTGCAAGACAGTGGTCACAGTGGTGTTCAGTGCTGGGTTGGTTGCAAGATTTCCAGAAATTGGGTTTATTTGGGGCAGTCTAAAGGTAGTCACATGATATTTTTGTTTAGCCCTTTAAAAGAAAAGATGATACATAGGGATCACTTTGTCTATCGGTCCCTCTGTCTGTCACAAAAACTTAATGTTACCTATAACTTTGCCATTTCTTTATATTTCTTTATGAAACTTTCAAATTATATTGCTTATTACAACATGCTCATGATGATGCCAAATTCTTTAGGTCAATGTCACATTTAATGGAGTTATGCCCCTTTTTATTCTTTGATTTTTGTCACAAAAATCTTACCTTGGCTATAACTTTGCTATTTCTCAATATATCTTCATGAAACTTTTATTGCTTATTACAACATCCTAGTGATGATGCAATTCTTTAGGTCAAGGTCTCATTTGATGGATTTATGCCTTCTTTTGTTCATGGATTCTGACATGAAACTTAGTATTGACTATAACTTTGCCATTTCTTAACTTTCAATTATTTTGCTCATGACAACGATAATGCCAAATTCTTTCGGTCAAGATGAACTTGCATTTTTATTCCGACATAGTACCAGACACTTGTTCAACTGAACACCTATCAAGTTCAACTTTCTGACCATAATGCCCACGAATATTGAATTTTGCTGCCCTAAAAGGGAGTCCAAGCCTCCGCACCTCACCCTCTCTGAATCTGCAACTTTGGTGTATGTGCATTTGTGCGTCTGTAAATATTTTGTCTATAAATCTTTTGTCCGGAGGTTAACATTGCAAATGGACATCAACAAAACATCACATACATGGACAGCAGCGATAGATGATCAAAATGACGCAGATATTATTTATTTGGACTTTAAAGCTGCCTTTGACAAGGTACCACGCAAAATGTTACCAGTGGGGTCCCCCAGGGTGGTGTATTAGGACCAGTCTTGTTTTTGATTTACATTAATGATTTACCCGATGCCCAAACTTGTATTTCCAAGCTCTTTGCAGATGACACAAAACTATACTCTGTTATTAGAGGACATGAAGATGAAATAATGTTACAAGGTAACATCTTTGATGCCTGTGATTGGGCTAATAAATGGCAAATGACATTCAATACAAAGAAATGTAAAACAATGCACCTAGGGAACAAGCATATTAGTGAATATTACTTAAAAGCCTGTGAAAATAAAATCCATAAAATTGAACAAATAACTGAAGAAAAAGACTTGGGGGTAATATTCGATAACAAATTAACTTTTAGCAAACACATTAACACTAAAGTAAATATAGCTAACAGGAACTTGGGGCTGATAATAAAAAATTTTACATATATGAATAAGGAAATGTTTTTACAACTTTATAAATCCCTTGTAAGACCGCATTTAGAATACGCCTCTGTAATTTGGACCCCAAGATACAAAAAAGATATTATTGCTATAGAAAATGTGCAAAGAAGGGCCACTAGCATATTACAAGAACTGCAAGGGCAAGAATACAAAGAAAGATTAATAAGACTTGGTTTGCCAACATTGGAGTACAGGAGGGCCAGGGCGGATGTCATTGAAGTATACAAGCTTGGGCATGGGCTGGACAGGATTTCCATAAATATTCTTTACCTTAGAGATAACAGTAATACAAGGGGGAATACTCAAAAGCTATATCAGCCTAGAGCTAGATTAAACTTAAGAAAAAATACTTTTAGTCATAGGGTGGTAGATACATGGAATTCTTTACCCACGGATACAATAGAAGCTCAGACTCTCAACTGCTTTAAGTCTAGGCTCAATAAAAACTGGAAAGACCAATCAAAATTCATAGCCCAGTGCTACAACCCCAATTATTAACTACATGAATCATATGATATATAAACATTGTGTTCTCAACGTGCATTGTTTTTATTGTTTTATTAATTTTAATGTGTCTTGTATTTAAATAAGATAATATTGTCAATGTGACAGAATATAAATGCCAATTTTATGACACATTGGAATATAAATTTGGTATGTATTCCATAAACTAAACGAAAACTCAGTACCAATTAGGGAAAAAAATTAAAATGGGCCTAAGAAGCAATATGCTTAGCATCATCTGGTGCTCTGGCTTCGAAACTACATGAACTACATGAATACATGTATCAAGGTATTATATACTTGGCCTTAAAATCTTTAACCCATATACCAGGTTAGTTCAATATGTAAATTATGCATAGTGTACGATGTCTTAAAAGCATGCGACTCAAATAGTCAAATGAGCATTACATCCCTTTAAAATATTCTACTCTGTTTGAAATACATAATTTCAATTCACTGAATCCATTTCTGAAATGCGTCACGGTACGCTAATTTAAGTAGATCTCTGATGCACTCTGACTGATGGCTGAGCCAAGGGTCTGTAGGGGCTTGTATCGACCACCAGATAAGAACTTTTTAAGTTTTGGAAAAACAAAAAGGTCGAATGGGGCTAAATCTGAAGAGAAATGTGAAAATAGAAAATTTGACCCTATCTATCCGTGTCGTCTGATCAGGATCTGAACTGTTCGCTTTTAGATTTGTTGGGTTATTTCTGACCAAAATTCGACCAGTGCAGATCCTGATCAGAGGGCAGGGATGTGCCGGCTGACCTGGATCTACACTGGTCACGCATGCGTAAAAATGCGTATACAGTCAAACTTGTCTTTAGCAGCTACCCAAGGGATTAACAAAAAGTGGCTGCTGAAGACAGGTTGCTGTTTAAGACAGTTAAAAAAATAGAACAGAATGTCAGTTTAGGTCTTATTATAACTGGCTGTTTAAAACAGGTAGTTGCTATTTGCAGATGGCTGCTAAACAGGTTTCACTGTATATGGAGGAAAGGGCAATGTTGTAGCAGACGAATAGATAATAGAAAATGCCAACTTTGTCTTTTTTTAATGTCCTCAGTACTCGGGTCCAAGTAAAATTTTGTATGCAGAGCTGCTAAGAATCGGTCAGTTGGTTAGAAACAAAAAAGTTTTGAATCGATCTTAAAACGTGTCGTTTATAATGTTTTCTCAACATAAGAAAACAAGAGATAACTATATAATAATATTTAAAAAAAAAGTAAAAATTCTAATTCAAACATGGGTCATCTCTCCATTGATTTTGGTCAGCTCAAGGATTTAGCATGGGTATATATGCATTGTTGTGTGCTTGTTCCACAAACTGAGACACTCAGAAACTCTGACTTCTGAATCTATACTAGAAAGCAACTAGGTATATTGGTACATGTGTATTTTATACATAACGAAACAATACTTGCTTTCAACGAATAAATTAATTTATTTAACTAAACAAACAATTGTGTCAAGTAGTGTACAAATAGGATTGTCCGTATTTCGTTTCCGGTCTGCGTTCGGGTCGTTCACGGTTTGTGGCCTAGTTCCGTTAGTGATGCCATTATGCCTTCTCAGCTTCGATCTGGGCGTAAGCGTCTTCACACACGGAGCGCATCGCCTCCAGGAGGGCTTCGAATGAATCGATTGCTTTACCTCCAGTCTCCTGAATTGCAAGTAAAACAATTTTTATGCTATTCATTTAAAGCTGCCTTTTTACAGTTTACCGGGTAGGTTGGAATACAATGGCCAATTTGCCGTTAATATTAAATATACAACCATATAATGTTTATCAATGACTTAAGAGAGGCTAAATTCGCCGTAATTTTGGACTAATCACTATAGTTTAGGACTGTTGTGAGTGAAATTTACAGCATTAATAACGCTATAACAATTCTGACTTTAAATATATTCACTCTTCAGTTGACTTTATTCAAGAGAATAATACATCGCATTTACTTTGTGTAGAGGTCTTATACAATTTTTACTAAACTCTATTCCAAAAGAAAGTGTGATGAAATCATTTAAATCTATAGTTAAACTATATAAGATAAAATCTCTATCAAATCACGATGGACTTTACGAAACACCATTTTTATAGCGTCTCAAGATGGATATTTTTGTTATTAAATTTATGTTGTATACTTATAATGATTTATCTTAAGGTAATAAAAGCGCAATACCTCTTTCTCGACCTTAGCAGCGAGGTCCTTGCAGATTTTGAGTAATGCACGACCAGCGTCACGCTCTCCGTCACGACCGCCACGACGTTTACCGAACGGCCTTTCAGTCGGATCTGGTCTGCGTTCGCCATCACGGTCGCCTCTATGACCCCCATCTCCACCACGTTTCGCTTGACGAGTTCCAGTTGGCATTCCAGTTGGGTCTGGTCTTCGTTCACCGTCACGGTCTCCTTTTCGACCAAAATCTCCACCACGTTTTGCTGGACGGGTCCCAGTTGGCATTCCAGTTGGGTCTGGTCTTCGTTCACCGTCACGATCTCCGTCACGTTCACCGTCACGGTCTCCTTTTCGGCCAAAATCTCCACCACGTTTTGCTGGACGGGTTCCAGTTGGCATTCCAGTTGGTTTTGGTCTTCGATCACCGTCACGATCTCCGTCACGTTCACCATCACGATCTCCGTCCATTCTTTGGTCACCATCCTTTTCACCGTAACGCTGTTTATCTTCACCGCCCTTTCCTCCATTTCCGCCTTTAATCTACAAAACAATTGTTGAGCTTATATGCCTTTGTTTATCGTGGCTTAAAAACAATATTCGGTGTTGCAACATCTCAATTCATCTAAATTATTTTGTTTATTGTACTCAGTTTCCAATCTGACCAGTTACAAGCTAGGTCCAAGATCGTAAAACTTAGCTTGGAGACCAGTCTCAAAATTAAAGCTTCTGAATGGTTCATTAAAAGACTGATCACAATTTAAACCAATCAGAAGCTTGAGTTTCCGGACTGGTCTCCAGTTCCTGGCACCGATTATATGGATAAATCCGGTGCAGTAATGCTAAACATATCTATTTGGGATATTTGAGACGGGACGTATCAAAACAATGATTTACTACTTTTCACCATTACACATTACTTATTTATTTAATTTCTGCCCATTTCATTCTCCTGTTTGAATGGCGTATTCATGGGGTTAGTTTCATTAAAAAAGTTATTCAGATACATTCTGTTAATAAAATAAATTCAAACCCGTGTTCAAATATTACCCCTAGGAAACACGTTGACATTATATCATCCGTTGTTGGTCAAGTTGTACTTAAGCAAATATTTTCGGTAAAACGTTTGGATAAGGCGGTAGTAGTTCGGATGGCTTTGAATATATTTTTAACTAGTGCCCAAGGTTATAAAACTGAGCATGGAAACCAGTCTCAAATCTCAAGCATCTGATTGGCTGAAATGGCGACCAGTCGCCATTTCAGCCAATCAGATGCTTGAGATTTGAGACTGGTTTCCAAACTCAGTTTTATAACCTTCAGGCCTGATCTTTAAAATTATAATTACCATTCTGGTTTCTGGCTCGCCAGTGGGTTGTGGTGGCTGGGGTCCCTAGAAAAATCAAGAACAATTTGTGTTGAAAATCTTATTTTTTCAAGAGTATTCAAAGTACTAGTAATCGCATTACAAAAATAATAAATTTGCAGTTTGCAACATTTAATATGTTCGTATTTTTCATGTGTATTGAATTTTGCAATTTCTCTTTCAAGCTACGAATCACTGCAAATTCTTAAACAAACGTAAGCCCAATACCATAAACTTGACTTTGAAGACCAGTCTCAACACTACCAAAGTTCTCTAGACAAGCAGCCCCACTTACGTCTTACAGATTTGCAATATGCCGGCGTTTACCTACGATTGCTCTGTAGAAGTTTCAGAAAACATATATAAGTTGTATATATAAATCCAAATTATTGCTCATTTTCGTGCAAAATTCAGTAACACGGTACTGGATAATACACAGGCCTGCACCCACCTGTTTAAGTAGTAACTCGCAGATTGGAGCAAGCTGACCGAAAATATCTTCCCAGGAGCGTTTTGTCGGGTCTTCCAGAGCTTTCTTGCCTAGCTCGATGCACAGTTTGACCAGGCCACCGACAGGGTCCTTCCCCTTTTCATCACCACCATTATCCTGACCATTTCCACTTTGATTCTGAAATATCACTGAGCCGGTCTTTTAACCGTACACTGGCGGATTAAGATGGGGCGCCTCTTGCGCGCGCCACCTCTAAAATCATCTATGCTAATTTTAAAGTCAGTACCATAGAATAAATATGAATACAATACACAATAAACTAGAATGATCTATTTTAAAATGGAAATTACTAGTTGCTCATTTGGGAGTAACTAATCAACATTGTGCCTTAGCAGAAGATTAGACAGGCCGGGGGTATTATGAGTAAAAACTACTATACGAAGTTCATCATGGTTGGATGTAGACTGGTTCCTCGGTCGATCTCTGTCTATTTTTAAATAGTCGAACGCGTACCAGTCTAGGTTGGACCCAGGATATTAGCCGTCAGTTAATTTGTTAAAGCACGTGTACAGCTTCAAGTTTATAACGGTTTGTTCCTAAAATGCAATGTAAGTGGTTAAGGTTTAAGCAGTTAAATGCTTAAGAGAAAGGTTACGGTCGTCAAATACTTTTATATTTTACAAATATGATTTTTATAAAATTAAAAAGTCTCCCCATACATAAAATCAGTATTAGTTCATCCAACTATCACAGTGGTTTCTGCCTTATATTGTCTCCCGGTACATTCAATCAGTGCTGTTATCAATTACCTGTATATAGTCCTTGGAGGACGTTGAGTACGATATTCATATTTTGTGTAAATATTTTTAGTTGCGCTGTACCCGGGGCTAGGCCAGGGGGTTCAGCCTAAATGGTGGCTGACGTACTTTAAGCGAGAAATTTGGTAGCTGATTTCCAATATGGCGGAAAAATCGGGAAAGTTTGATACCTGTTGGAATATTTTCACACGGTAAGCACACTATATTCAAATATTTCCTTTAATGACATATCCCATTCGGATCTGCAATGTTAACGCTTGACTCGGTTTTTTATTTGAGCTTCCTAGCTGTCCTAACAAAAAAGTTATTGAAACTAAACCTTGCAAGGTTTGTAGTGTTTTTTTTTGTTTTCCCTCGCGAAAATCTGTTGTTTTTTTCTTCCAAAATCTGCTAGACACATTTCCATATGAAGCATGTTTTCGCCAAAATATGTCCAAAATGGATTGTTTTAATTTTCCTGAAAAATATGTTCATGAGAAAACGTTCTATCGCCAAAAAAATAAGGTTTAAGCTCAATTTTTGTGGCTGATGTACTATTAAGTCATTTTTGGTGGCTGATGTTAAGTAATCTCCTACACAGAGCCATACCGTTCCGTACTCCCGCTTACACAAAACGATAAACGTATTGTGTCGAGACAAAACTAGGCTCTTTGGTGCATTTTTTCACCAAATTCCTCGTCAGCCACTATTTAGGCTGAACCCCCTGTAGGCGGCGTGAATAGTTATCTGCACTTCCATTACTGCATATTAACAGGATCAATCTGACCGAGGCTGCAATATTTTCATTTCTTCCGTGTTCGGTGACTTTTTGTATATTTTTTCCTATAAGGTGTTGAAATATAAAATGTTGTTGTCAGTGGTAATTTCATTTAAATTTAACCCATGACTACCGGCCAACTTTCCAAGAAGAGACCGCGTGGTTGTAAAGGCCCATACTTTACTACAAACTACCATGTTAATATGTGATTACCAAGTGTGTAGAGACTTACCCCCGCTGGCATGGCCGCAGCCAAACCAAATACGCACACGGCAATTAAAATGTACTTCATCTGTAAATAAACGTAAGTGGTAAACAATAGATTTACAGTGAAAGTATAATTCTTAACCTATGACAATAATAAATATTTTCAAAAATCAATTAGTGCTATTTGTGCAGTGTGGTGGCCGTAAAAAGTCGTACATATACTCAGTACTGTTATCAGTAAAATAACCCGTTACCGATGTCGTGTAGTGATGTCAATGTATATCAGGGCTATCCGAACAACCGATGTTGGGGCTGTCCCGGTTAGCTCAAGTGGTTGTGTCGTCGGAATTGCAGGGCTAGGCGCTGTCGCCGTGACGGTGCGGGTTCGCTCCCAGGTAGAGGCAATATTATTTGTAATATGCTAGTAATAATTGGAACATATATAATTATAATTTTGAATGCGGCCTTGATAAGCTTGTTTGACAGCTCAAGTTCTTCATTTCGTCGGTCATGGATAAACGATTTTTTTTTCATTAAGTTTGAAATTTCAATCGGGCATTATTTCTTAGAATCGGACATGTCCTGTCTGTCACAAATTTTAGAATCCATGCCCTTGAATTTTAAAAAATGCATCATGTTGACCACTAAGATTTTACTTGAAAATAATCAAGTTAAGAAACAATTTAAAACAAATGAAACATTTACCTTGGCCGCCGGTCCCCGCTCCTGAAGAGAATTCGCCAAAACCAGTCATATTTATACCAGACTGGTCAGTGGTCAATAACTACACCATCACGATTTTCAAACTGACCCGGATTAATTAATTTGTTAAAATCTCGCGTAAGCAAAATATTATTTGAAAAAATATTACAGGTCCATTTGATAGATTCAATTACAGAACAGCTTAACAAGGGGCATGTCACGGGAAAAGGTGAACTCGCACAGGTTACGTTTTCTTTAAAATGACGTCATTAAATTGAGCAGACGACATTACTTTTATGCATTTCGCGTTAAAAATAAAATTGTATATTCACATTTTTTTAACAAAATCGCTTTTTAGTTACGGGAAAATAATATATAATTGTATTTTTCCAAATATAGTAATAAAACCAAAATGTCAAAAAGCACCGTTCCCCGCGGAGTGCCCCATATTAGTTATCATGTTTGTCAAAAGACAAGGCATGCAAGCGAGATTTTAAGACCTTTTCAAAGTTTGAATTCTCACAAATATTTGCTGAACAAAATGATTATATCCAAAATGACAACACAAGGTTTAATAGATCGCTTATATTTAAACGTAAATGTTGATTTTTAAGCTATTATTGCTACTTTCAGAAGTATTAATTTTTGTAACCACTTAAGTATTTGAAAAAGATCATTGTTAGCTGTGTATTCAATATTTTTGTAATTCACAAACGTCACAGGGAGAGGGTGTTCTTCTTACGTCATTTTTACTTACATACTACTGTGGTTTTATAAACTTTCGTGAAGGTTTAATTTTTTGCGCATTTCACGCTAGGTAACATGCGCGAAAGTTAGGCCTAACCCTAGCGAAAATTTAGCACGAAATAGTTTTCTTGTAAGAATAATACAAAACGCGCGAAATTATGTCCAAGCGACCATGTCTTTACAGTGTTTGGGCGGATTACTTGAACTATTTAAAACATTAGAAACCTCAGACACTTTTTCAGTGACTAGGGTTGGCTGTTAATAATTTTTTCTTCAAACACTATAGGCCTATATTTTTGTGACTTTGGAGTAGGACACATACAGGTTCGTTTATACAGAGCGCGAACGCGAACGCGTCCAACGCGAACACGAACACGAACGCGACGTTTGAGCAGTTTAGCCATTCACATAGAGCACGAACCCGCACGCGGAAAACCTTTTATTATAAGTTATTTATGGGAACCGTCAGGCGTACACATTTCTAATTGTGGAAAAGATGCCAGGGAAGTACTTGCTGATTGGTAGCAAAAAAGACGTGCGACTTTCTGAAAAAATTTGCGCTGGGTCAACCAAGGCGGTCGTTCGCGCGAACAAAACCTTGTTCGCTTTCGCGTTCTATTTGAACGGTGTCTACTTTATACTTGAAATATCATAATAATATACGTAACACGAGCTTTTTTGACACCGTTTTTAGCGTACCCCTACTGTCTTCGACGTCATATAAGCTCGAAAGCAGACAGTGAACTATTGTTATTTTTAACAAGTTATTGCCAGGTGTTTAAATGTTCAAAACATGAAATAAATTCATAGGCCTATGGTACGATTTTTTTATTTTAAAACCGTAGATTTTCTTGTTCAGAATAAAAGGTGAGCAATAAGAAATTTGTAGTGATCAAATAAACATTTTGCACCAAAGCTGCAAGGAAAGTAACACATAAACAAAAGAATGTATTAGAATGTTGATGCAGGGTCGACCCGGAAATTTGTGATTTCTCGGAAATGGTCGAATTCACTTTTTTATGACGACCGCTGCCGATCTTATCCGAGTTCTGTCAGAAAGCCGAACAGAGGCGGATCAAGAGGGGGTTTACTGTTGTTTTTTTTAAATCCAACTTTTGCACAGTAATATTTGATTTTCATGGGAAGTTTGGACAGAACGTCGGAAATTATCATGTAACTACCCTACGACTGCCCCAAGTGAAACCCTTTACTGGAAATCGTGCATCCGATCCTGAAGAACATATTTACATATCGTTAGTCAGTTTTGTTACTGACAATACAGCAAACATATAACAATCCAAAATAGCGAAAAATTGACGTTTGGAAGTTACGAAAGCCATTGATGTATTTACAGGTGAAAGTACATGAAAATAAGTTTACAATTAGAGTTAACATTAATCCTGGAGTGGGCGATTTAAATCTGCGTTTATTTAAGAGATTAAATTTCGATACAAACTATCAGGGATCGGCAACGTAATATTTTGAAGATAGCGAAAACAAATTAATAAGTAACCAAAATTCTTTCCTTCCCTTTACGTGTGCCTGTTGTTTTTTTATACTTCAAACTCATTTTTAGCCGGCGGCTATATAGCCGCAGGCTAAAGAAACCGCAATTCGAAATCACAGACCTTTCAGCAGGTGCGCTCAAATGAAAAAGTCGAAGTACAGCTTCTGGTAGACGTCAGAAAAAGAGTTCCAAAAGCAATCATAGAAAATCAGTTGTTAACGATCATTTAAATTGATTGCTTTTAAAGAATAATCAGTAAAACTCTTACTCAATGAAAGCAACGAAGGCGTACTGATAATATCGATATATATAATCAAATAAACTGCGTATGTGTAATACAATCAAAATGACGCAATATGGCGGGTGAATAGAATTACCGAAAACTACCCCAAAACACCGACTAAGACCAACATAACCGAAAACACCGAAAAAGACAGAAAAGAGTACCCAAAAACATTATTTTTGTACCCAATACCACTTTTAAAATAAATAGCATTTATGTTTAAATTCAATTTTTAATCATATTCGGTCCCTTTTTCGGTCTTATTCGGTTATTTGGTTGTTTTCGGTGATTCTATGCACCGTCAAATGGCAATATTCTGAACGCAGACACATAGCAAAAATGTTGAAGTGTTTCAGTATTTTGAGGGATGTATTTTTGATTTATTCAAAATATATAATGTGTCGACAGTTTTACGTTTTGTTACGTAAGACGTATGGGGTTTAGCCCAAACTACACACACCTCCAGTGATCTCCCCTCAATTGTGTTTACCTAAAACATTAAACATTTTCGAAGATTTTGTTTCAACAAAAAGAGTGCTCTATGGGCTGTCTAGCTAATGTTTTGTGCGAATTTTAATTGTGAAAATCATGAAAATGATGCCAAATGTGTTTTTTTTGGAAGTGGAATTAACTTGACTCCGCGAAATCCTGGAAGGATTACAAAATTTAAACACAAACATCGACAAAAATTTATTACAGACACTGTGTAATTTCCGAAAGGTCAGGAAGAGTTTTGAAACTGTTTCAACTGTATTCCTAAAATTGCATGAGGGCAGTCATTGTATGCATAAATGTGCAATCAATTTTACTATAAAAGTTTGGCATATTTTGAATTTGATGATTTGTATCAACCAGCTGCATGAACACACATCTGAATATTGTTTACATTTTCTGGTGAGGATGTAAAGATAGACACTTCAACTTCAACATGTTCAAGCACTTTGGAAAACAATGTTCCGTATCACACCGGCAATTACACCATCCAGATTTACAGGTCTTTACAAGGTAAATAGTTTTATTTGTTTGCAAGAATAGCTGAAATTAGCTTCCTAAGCTTCAATGATATGCAGACAATATGGCCGGGTGATTTGGCCCAGATTAATGAACTAAACAGATGGGACATGCAGACTATAAGGCCTGCAGTCAGAGACAAACGGCCAAGCTTTAAGACCGCCCAGATATATTTAGTAGGTCCCAGATATGAAATGAATAATGCAGCACCTTCAATTTTGGAAAAGCTTTTGTTGCTCAAAATTGTTGAAATTTATTTGATTTATCAATACTACCACATAGCCTAGGGAAACCAGTATTTTTAATGTTAAAATTACCTAGTTTTCCCAAGGTAACCAAAAAAACAATCTCACTTTTTTAAGACAAATTTATATCAGTGTAGAATAAACTTGCAAATTAACCACTGACTTGATTTCCCACCTCAGGGGTTTCAATTATCAATAGATCTGTATGCAGATTCTTGCATTTTGACGTAAGCAACTTTTTTCCCACATTTGACCCCACCATATTCTGAGCTTGGGAAAAAACATATTTAAAATAAAATATAATTCTTATCCAGGGTTCCTCTATGTGCTAAATCTGAAAAGTCATTTTCACCTCATTTTAGTGGATTCACAATCAGCCAAAAGTAAAGGGTTAAAATGCAATAGACATGTGCACAATATTAATCACTATTATTGCAAAAATTGACCACTTAATTATTTAAATTCTCCAACATCAAAATGACCCCAAACTCAAAATGGTGGGGGTGTTAAATTTGAAAAAAAAATATGCTTGCATCAAAATGCAAGAATCTGCATCTAATGTCCCTGAATTATATCTTCTTATAAATTTTTTTTTAGTTAAATTAATATGGCATATAAAGTGTTAATATTTCTGACTAGCAATATATTATCGCATTGACTTAGTTAGTAACTGAAATAGCTTTATGAAGTAGAGTAATTTCTGAAATAGATTCTAGTTGAAGATGATAATATTCATTAAGAAAGATTGTTCATTCTAAGGGGCATAACAAAAACTGATTGATATACAGCCCCTTTCTGCCATATACAATGTATATGCCTTTATCACATGTGCATCTAGTGTAGATCGTACAGACTAAATATTTGTGTCATCTGATCAGGACCTACACTGGTCACATCTTGTTTAGAAATAACCTTATGAATCTTAAATTGAACAGTGCAGATCCTGATCAAACAGCACAGAGATGCAGGGTGATCTAATTCTACACTGCCCATGCCATAAACTTAAGGTTCATATTAATTGGAGTTAAGGGTTAAAGTTAGAAATGAATTTTCTGTGCAAAACACAAGTATTCCATGTTTTATGTCTAATTTTTCCATGTTAGTAGACATAAATTATTATGCATAAGTATAAAGGGGCCTACATGGATACAGCTTTTATTCCTTGTTTGACAAGATTAGACCATATCAACTTTCATATCAGTGGAGGCTGGTCAGTGGAGTCGGTTCATGTTTAGATCTTTTAGATACATGTACTTTCTGATCAAGCAGGGATTTCAGTTGCTTTTGAAAACCAGGTGTCATTTGACCCCTGATGAGATTTTCAATGGGTCAAAACCTGATCTTCACAAGTCATATCTTGTATTAAGTGATACTTACACATGTATTACTTAAAATTAATTTGCAAGACTTAATTAAGTGCTAACTTCATATTAAAAATGCAATTTCCTAAATACTTATCCTCATTATTGCAAAAATAAATCACTTTTTAAAAGTTTTTGTGCATCAAAATTACCCCAAGCTCAAAATTAGGTGGGGTCAAAAGTGGAAAAAATATCAAATTTGTTTGCATTAAGATGCAAGAATCTGCATCAATTGAAATCACTGGATCAAGAATCAAAGTGTGTGGATTCAGATCAGATGGATGCCTCACATGCATTAAAAGTCTAAATAGAGTTCACAGATAACAGTGGGGTAGGGGGGGGGGGAGAGTGTCTGTTAAGGGCTGTGCTAATGAAATGAATATAAAGAGCCCCTTTATCTAATTTATTAGGTTGGACGCCATTAAAATATGATTACATTAACATAATGCTGACTCCCTGTGACACATTGTTATACATAAAACCAAGATCAAATAGCCTTTCACAGGGTCCCTGACTCCCTGTGTAATTACTTTGAAAGTGGAAATAATAAAGAGAAATACAAAGAAAAGAAATAAGTTATAATAATATAAGAAATAAATATAATTTTGCTAACCCAACAATTTTCATACTTTAATTGACACAAAACATTTGTGCCTCTTTCATTTACTAAATGAAATTATAAGGCATTGGCATTGCCCTAAGTTGTGATATATTGCTATAAAGAATGGATATAAAATTATATTACCCTCGTCAAGTTCAACTACTGTTTAGCATCCTGACATGCACTCCACTGTTTGGAATGAACTAAAATTGGTACTTGTGTAAATATTGAGTTGCATTACAACCATGGCTAGGCATTCTAGACAGTGATGCATTTGATTCTGATATTGCTTGATCAAACATGACCTGTAATATTTTGTATTTGTCCAGTTCGATTGCTTTTAATGTTCCTTTTTTTTCATTTATTTCAGTAGTTCTCCTCAAATTACTTTTTAGCTCATCTGTCAAATAGTGACAGGGTGAACTTTTGTACTCACCTTTTGTCCTGCGTCCATTCACAATTGTTGTCAGTCCTCTAGCTGCTTAATTTTTATCAGATCTTCTTCAAACTTGGTCAGAATGTTTATCTCAATGATATCTAGGTCGGATTGAAAACTGGGTCATGTGACCTTGAAAACTAGGTCACCAGGTCAAATTATAGAAAAACCTTGTCTGCAGTCAAGAGGTCTTAATTTTGGTCAGATCTTCTTCAAGCTTGGTCAAAATGTTTATCTCAATGATATCTAGGTCAATTTAGCAACTGGCTCATGTGATCTTGAAAACTAGATCACTAGGTCAAGTTATAAGAAAAGCTTGTCTGCTTTTGAGTGGTCTTAATTTTGGTCTGATATTCACTTCCATTACCATAACATCTTAGTTCCTTTCTTGAAATTGCAATCTTGCATTATGGATTCCGGAGTTAAGTGCCAAAATAAACTATTTAGACATGTCTGCACAAAAGCAGCTTCATTTTTGATTTGCATTTAATCAGACTTGTACAATAATTGAGTTACTATAAGATCTTGGTTCCTTTCTTGAACCAGCTAGATTCCGTCAGGGATTCCAGAGTTATGGCCATTGAAAGAGCCAAAGAAAGCTATTATGGCAATTGCATTCGCATCCACTGACTCTTGAGCAGTTGTTGACAGGTGAGCGACATAGGGTCGAATGGACCATCTTGTTAAATATTTTGACCAGTTTTATTATGAGTGGTTTGTGCATTTTTGCAAGCAAATGACATATGTCTTCCATAGGAGTTTCTTCATTCTGTTCAGATATTATATATTTACAATGGCTGGAATAAAACTGGAAGTCCTGTTACATTGCACATCATGGGGTTGTTTTATTTTGATTATGTTTACGATCCGCCGGCTTCCAGCACTTTCAGTGCTTTGATTATTATTGAAGCGAGGTTAGAGAGTGTCGAAGTTTGATAAATCTTACAACAAATACTCGATTTAAACTAATATTCTACTCTGCTCTGCTTGTATTACTCCAGTGTGTAACATGGAAGGTCATATTGTTAAGTAATTCTGTACTTAAGGTAAGACCTGTGTAATGAATACCTATATCCAGAAGAGTATCCAAGGGAGGTAACTACAGTAATAAATTAGGGTAGAGTTCTATCATCCAAGAGGACCGGGGTTCAAATCCCACTGGAAGCTATTTTTTTTTGTAAGCCTAGAGCTTAAATAATTGGCATATTTCTTTTTTTCCTGTGTAATTCTGTCATTGAATATAAAATTCTCATGATTTAAACTAAAATAAGCAAAATAATCAAGATTAAAGGGGTTTTCGCTATCAGAACAGTGTTTATTCGAGTCATCAATTTGAAAATTTCTAAAACTGGACGGTAAACTTTTCTGAAATTTTGTTTAAATTTTGTTTAAGGTATATAGTTAAAAAATGGTAAAGTTTGGTATATTGCACCAATCAGGATTTTGCACAGTTTTCATTAATTTAGTCTCGTGAAATATAAAAAATGCATTTTTTTAAATTTATTTGGTCAAAAAATGTCATTTTAAGATAAATTCTGTATTTATATATTATATCTTTAATTGGTTTAGTAAAATATAACATATTTTGGATAAACTGTAAAAAAATTAGGGTTGAATTTATCAATAACAAAAAATTTTGTCACTGATTAAAGAAATTGGATACTTTCACGTTTTTTCTCACTTTTTTAAATAAAAAAAGCTAAAAATCTCAAAAACTACACGGTGAAAATCATTAAAATTTTGCATACAAGTCAGTGGTATGAAGCAGTTGATGAAAATATAATCATATGTTGGATTCTTAATAGTGCCTATTACACAGGTCTTACCTTAAGTAATTAAGTACTAATGTACACAGGAAAGTTGATTTTAACCTTAGTTCAACCAATTTTGGCGGGCCTAGCAAGTTAACACGTTCGACTTCTTGACAATCAAAAACGATTCTTGACTGCTGCCGTCTACATATTGTTAGAACTTGTATGATCGAAAAAGAGTAAGTACAGTCTACTTCGATAGGTCATAGAAAAAAGTTCAAACTATTGGCATATAATTTTGAATGTTTATTTTCCACGTTTACTAAATACCTTACACGTATACAATAAAAATCAAATAAATAATTAAAACTATAATATTTAGCTAAATTAACCTCATTTACTACCACATAATAATAATATTAATAATAATAATAATAATAATAATGATAATAATAATAATAATAATAATAAAAAGAAGAAGAATAAATAATAATAGAATTAATAATAATTATGATTATTTTACAGCAACAATAGTCATGTTGACAGAAAGATCATTTGAGCACAGATTAATCATAATAATAATAACAATTACAATCATTCTAATAAATCTAACAATAGTATTTATTATAATTATGATACCATCACAGAAACAGGGTTGAAAACTAGAATGTGTTCTCGGACACTGATGTCCCCTCTGCTGGAATAACATTTGAAACGAAGGGCCATAACTATGGTAAAAATGGCTGCAGGACATAATCTTTACTTTACGATCATCTATACATCCTGCTTAATCATCTGTGCAAGTTTGAAAGAAATCCGCTTTATAGTTAATGAGCAGTTGATGCCACAAGATTTGGGGGACGTACCTACAGACGGACGGACGTACGAACGAGTGCAAATCTATATGCCTCCCACTTTGTCGGGGCATAAAAAGATCATTTGAGCACAGATATGTATCTCCTAATTCGGTAATAACCACTAAACATCACAGACAAAAATATTAAGGATATCAGCAACAACAACACTAACAACGTTATCGGAGGGGTATCACTCAAGTGATTTTCAAAACGCATTATCTTCAATTAAATGAGTCGCTTATTCCAAATTGTAATTGTTTTTTTTTTGGCAATCCAGATATCATCCACATTAATATTTTTAATTAAAACAATAGTGAAATCATTTAAAATTAAAGATACAAATGTACATTTAACGACCGTTCTTTATTAGTTCTGTTAATCTATGGCACACACTTTCGGCTTCCTTTATAACTATCCATTTACTCTGGAACTGTGGTTCTCTGCAGTTGCTCCATGGTTGGCAAGGCTACTGTAAACAGAAAGAATTTTGTGAACCATACAAAGCAATATTACTTCAAAATCACAAACAATCACATTTATGTATAATAAAATGCTATTTTTATGTACTCCTACAACACGGAATAAGACCTAGACCAAACAAAAAAAGGCGAAAGAGGTTCTTCGACAATCTCTTTAAGCTGAGCGATTCATAGCGTTCATTCTTTATATATTCGTTTTCTCATATTGTTGTTGTTATGGCATTTAGCGTAATACATGAATTAATTTAGGCTGGCTTAGATTTATTGTCCAATTCTAAGACAAGTTATGAGATTAAAAAAAATATTTTGTTGGTATTGGTGAATTGTTATTGCGTATTTGATATTTGTACAACAGTTGATTGGTTTCTCTGACGACCGTTTGAATTTATTTAACCTAACCGTGCTGATTTTGTGCAAGTGAATCGCGAATCAATATATTCATAGCTGCATGGGAGGAAAACAAGCACAATGAAATGCCTGCTCCGGCGTAACTGTTCGCCACTGGTAACAAAGCGAGAAAGTGATTAAAATAAAATCTGTTTGACATTTACATGTACATCGGTGTTTGATTATTAAAACTAATATAATAAATTTACCTCGGAATTTCAGACCAGGCCAGAATCTTTTGTGAATATCAAGCACATTTTTAATATCAACAACACCACTGCAATGAAACAAATTCAATAAATTAACTAATTACTAAAACAAACGCCATGAACATTCATATTACCTTACAATCTACTTTTATATAACGTCAAGTATTTTGCATTTGCTATGGTGACCGTATAGAACAACTAGAATGTGTCCTCGAACATTGTTGCCACATACTGCTGCAACAACATTTGTAACAAAAAGGACCATAACTCTGTTAAAAATGGCCGCAGGAAAAAATCCTTTCTTTTCGATCATCTACACATCCTGCTTGATCATCAATGCAAGTTTGAAAGAAATCCACCTGATAGTTTAGGAGAAGTTGATGCCACAAGATTTGGAGGACGTACGTACGTACGGACGAGTGCAAGTGCATATGCCTCCCACTTTGTGGGGGCATAAAAAGATATATTTATTGTGATATAACACATTCAGAGCATCATTAAGATGGCTTGCCAATCAGTGATTGGTGAAGGATTTAAAGTAAAAAATTCTCTTTTTCTATTGCTATGCAGAAGTTTGATCCAGTGTTAGGTAAAACAGCTGTGTCAGGAATATTCTAAGACGTCTGGAAGTACGATGAATAAACAGGGATAATACTTGATATACAACTGTTATACGCTTTTGATAGCTAACATAAAAACTGACGTAACTGGGATTTAATACCTGATATGTAACTCCTATACGCTTTTGATACTTAACATGACACTGACGTAACTGGGATTTAATACCTGATATGTAACTCTTATACGCTTTTGATACTTAACATGACATTGACGTAACTGGGATTTAATACCTGATATGTAACTCTATAAATACACTTTTGATACTTAACATGACACTGAAGTGACAGGGATTTGATACCTGATATGTAACTCTTATACACTTTTGATACTTAACATGACACTGACGTAACTGGTATTTAATACCTGATATGTAACTCTTATACACCTTTGATACTTAACATGACACTGACGTAACTGGGATTTAATACCTGATATGTAACTCTTATACACTTTTGATACTTAACATGACACTGACGTAACTGGGATTTAATACCTGATGTGTAACTCTTATACACTTTTGATACTTAACATGACACTGACGTAACTGGGATTTAATACCTGATATGTAACTCTTATACACTTTTGATACTTAACATGACACTGACGTAGCTGGGATTTAATACCTGATACGTAACTCTTATACGTTTTTGATACTTAACATGACACTGATGTAACTGGGACTTAATACCCGATATGTAACTCTTATACGCTTTTGATACTTAACATGACACTGCCGTAACTGGGATTTAATACCCGATATGTAACTCTTATACACTGTTGATACTTAACCGATGACGTATGCACACACAATTCGTGTTAGAACTGAAATAATAAATATCTGCCTCCGATATATATCCGATAGATATCAACTATTTAAGTAACTGAGATCAGTCAACCGCATGTATTTCCGTGTTAGTAAGTCTGTCTATATGCAAGAGAAATTGTCTGAAAAGGTATTTTAGCTACCTCTGGCTAGGTATAACTGATGGCAACTGAGGTAGACTATCGCCAAGCATGACCGCCAGACATGTCTTCATGGCACTCGATGTAGATTCCAGGCTGTAGCCGCCCTAAAACATATATGCATTTAATATTAATAATTTACAGTAAACATGATTTTGAAAAGATTAATGCTCGCCCACCCCGTGAAGGCTAGCCGAGTTTATGAAAAATGTGACTACTAATTATAAACTTTACCTTGAATTTTATTATCATGAACCACTGACCTAAATATATGTGCTTGGCCTTGGCATTCAAGCTACTGTAATGAACCGAGTTTTGTTCACGTCACATCAACTTGGTGTGCAAAATTATTACATAAAGTCTCTCTTTGAACGGTATCGAAAACAAAAAATGTGATTCTCATCTAAGACTGGATTTAACCTCAAAGCTTTTGACCTCCGAATTAAGCGTGACTCATCCTCGTCTTTTTAATCAGACTAAAACTGATTTGAAGGGAAACAAATATACGAATATTAGAGTACAGAAAACTTACTTCTAAAGCCAGAATCAGATGTCCATTTGCCAGTGTCTTTAGCATTTGTGTCAAGTGACCAAAACAGTCTGGCGTCACCTCATAGCTCCCTCCCTACTCGAGAATAATTCAAGTGTTAGAAGTTGTGCTTGAAATTGTGATAAATACATCGAAAAGAACTTTGAAAGCAAATTATCACGAAGATCAAAATATTGCAGGCTCGGTTTGATTGAGCCTGTTCATGGGCAGTAATGGATATGCACTTTACTGTCTGGACACCGCCTAGCTCCAGGTTGAGCACTACTCAATATTTACACGATATATGTATTGTGCTCAACAGCCTTCATGATAACGAGGCTGAAGGTTATAAAGCTGAGTTTGGAAACCAGTCTCAAATCTCAAGCATCTGATTGGCTGAAATGGCGACTGGTCGCCATTTCAGCCAATCAGATGCTTGAGATTTGAGACTGGTTTCAATGCTCAGTATTATAAACTTGTGCACAGTACTTATTGAAATAAAACTCACGCCCAAGATAATCATTATAAATAGGTAATATTGGCGGATGGTTACCATTTAACTATACGGAGGTTTGTAAAACTAGTTGACCACAGAAGGAATCTAGGTGGTGATTAGATACACATATACAATAATATATTGCGATCAATTTTAGGTAATTTGACAGCTGTTAAATGGTGTAAATAAAATATATTACACGATGTTCCTAAAAATATTCTCTTGTGCAACAAAATGGAAACATTAAAACTACTAATATGTGCTTTTACATTATATACCAGCACTGAGTTACTGTCACTTCACAGTTACAACATTTTTCAAACTTTAATATAATATTTGTAGACGCATGAATTTACATATTTGTTTCCTTTACAAATAAGTGAATTATAATTAACTTTTGTTATCCTTAAATATTTTCTAGCGCTTAGCTGTAAAGCAATACAGTCAAAATAAGTGTTTAATTATAATTAAACATTGATTTTAATTTAAAAAGGTAATAATGCAGATTTTTTCAGGTTCCTTTGCTGAAAATTGCAATCGATGGCAGACTCGTTGGGATATAAATCAGGACTCTTACCAATACATCTCCGGCGCATGCATCAAATCCTGCTGCTACTAAGACAATGTCGGGTCCAAACTGAACAAAATAAATGAAACAGCGAATGTATATAATCTCATCTCATTAATTTACAATTTGGTTGCTAGAAATACAGCATCTCAAGACGCATGTTATCGCCTGGATCCCATAAATTTTTAACATGAAAGAAATATACCAGGACATTTAAAATATAATGAATTCTGTAATGTGATCACAGTACAGAAACTATATAACCGAGCTATAAACCCATAACAGAATGATTTCTGAAATTAATAACCGTCACAAATTAATTTCGCATCTCCATTTAAAGTCAAGTGCATTCTCCTGACCAAGACAGTATGAAGGCGAAAAAAGGCAGTTACAGAAACGAAAGCTCAGGCAATCCCACGAAGACCAGTACGGATGCAACAAGAATGATAAACGTGAAAAACAAGTCACGAATTATATAAACAAGAGGGCCATGATGGCCCTTTATCGCTCACCTGAGTACAACAAAGTTATTTTTAGTAACAGTGACCAAGACCCAGATGACCCATATTCGAACTCATCCGAGAAATGATTGGGACAAACATCCTGACCAAGTTTCATGACAATCGGAGCAAAAATGTGACCGCTAGAGTGTTAACAAGAAAATTCTATTTTTAGTAACAGTGACCTAGTTTTTGGACCCAGATGACCCATATTTGAACTCGTCCAAGAAATCATTGGGACTAACATCCTGACCATATTTCATGACAATCGAGGCAAAAATGTGACCGCAAGAGTATTAACGAGAAAATTCTATTTTTAGTAACAGTGACCTAGTTTTTTGACCCAGATTCGAACTCGTCCAAGAAATCATTGGGACAAACATCCTGACCAAGTTTCATGGCAATCGGAGCAAACATGTGACCGCTAGAGTGTTAACAAGAAAATTCTATTTTTAGTTACAGTGACCTAGTTTTTGGACCCAGTTGACCCATATTCGAACTCGTCCGAGAAATCATTGGGACAAACATCCTGACCAAGTTTCATGACAATCGGAGCAAAAATGTGACCGCTAGAGTGTTAACAAGAAAATTCTATTTTTAGTAACAGTGACCTAGTTTTTGGACCCAGATGACCCATATTCGAACTGTCCGAGAAATCATTGGGACAAACATCCTGACCAAGTTTCATGACAATCAGAGCGAAAATGCGACTGCTAGAGTGTTAACAAGAAAATTCTATTTTTAGTAACAGTGACCTAGTTTTTGGACCCAAATTACACATTTTCGAACTCGTCCGAGAAAGCATTGGGACAAACCTCCTGACCAAGTTTCATGACAATCGGAGCAAAAATGTGACCGCTAGAGTGTTAACAAGAAAATTCTATTTTTAGTAACTGTGACCTAGATTTTGGACCCAGATGACCCATATTCGGACTAGTCCGAGAAATCATTGGGACAAACATCCTGACCAAGTTTCATGACAATCGGAGCAAAAATGTGGCAGCTTGAGTGTTAAGAAAATTCTATTTATAGTAATGGTGACCTAGTTTTTGGACCCAGATGACCCATATTCGAACTCGTCCGAGAAATCATTTGGACAAACATCCTGACCAAGTTTCTTGACAATCTGAGCAAACATGTGACCGCTAGAGTGTTAACAAGAAAATTCTATTTTTAGTTACAGTGACCTAGTTTTTGGACCCAGTTGACCCATATTCGAACTCGTCCGAGAAATCATTGGGACAAACATCCTGACCAAGTTTCATGACAATCGGAGCAAAAATGTGACCGCTAGAGTGTTAACAAGATAATTCTATTTTTAGTAACAGTGACCTAGTTTTTGGACCCAGATGACCCATATTCGAACTCGCCCAAGAAATCATTGGGACAACAATCCTGACCAAGTTTCATGACAATCAGAGCAAAAATGCAACTGGTAGAGTGTTAACAAGAAAATTCTATTTTTAGTAACAGTGACTTAGTTTTTGGACCCAGATGACCCATATTCGAACTCGTCCGAGAAATCATTGGGACAAACATCCTGACCAAGTTTCATGACAATCAGAGCAAAAATGTGACCGCTAGAGTGTTAACGAACTAAGTGTGGACGGACGACGGACCACAGACGGCGGACGACGGACATTCATCGATCCTAATAGCTCATTCTGAGCCAGCTCAGGTGAGCTAAAAAGACCAAAAAGTTATCAT
Organism: Corbicula japonica; assembly: GCA_038501625.1. Lineage (NCBI taxonomy): Eukaryota > Metazoa > Mollusca > Bivalvia > Venerida > Cyrenidae > Corbicula > Corbicula japonica. The sequence continues at coordinate 786,297 of JAZAYU010000059.1, read as the reverse complement.
GGAAAAGAATTTTTTAGAATAACAGATGGTTTCGCTGTTTCACCCATCAAAACTGAGACTTGAAAGTGTTTTTTAGAACTTACTTCATGACCAGCTCTTACATATTTTAATATTCAACTAGGCCTAATTGCTACCAAGATTTGACAAAAATGTTTTTGAATGAGAAAAAAGGCACCAGAACGTGCAGGATTACTTGATAAGCAACTGGCATCACAACCTGCTGAAATGCCGATATGTAATCTCCGTCTCCGCGCTTGCCCTGTAATTCAACAGTAGACAAAATACATACCTATCATTTATGTACAAATAAATCTCATATACCAATAATTAATCATATTTGTTATAATTCAAACATAACATTTGTATAAATATTTTTAAATATATTCAATGTTTAAATAAGCTGCAGTATTTCGTATAACTCAAAACTATAATATACTGCATTATTAGGCGTAACAGTTCATTTTGAACATCATTTAGAAATATTTCAACTTTTCAAGAAGAATCTAGCACATGCTTCTAGCCGGTTTACAATCAAACTGCTGTCTAAACGACATCTTGGGTAAAGGAAAACGTCCTAAGTGATATAAAATAAAGAAGCTGATAGATCGTTTTCGCGTTCACCCCGACAGGTAGATAAAAGTAAAACATGATGAACTGTTTATTACAAAAACGTAACATGGTTTTAAACGTTCCATGCTTATCTGAAATAGCATCTCTTGGCAGAATTTCGCTCAGCCTGTGGATGTGAACCACTATATCATTATAACCTTTGACAGACCCGATAGCATCCGCGCCCATTTTACTTACATTGTTCCAAGCAATATTGATGTTATACCCCTTGGCCAATCCCCGTCCACATTGTGTGTAAGAACCTCCTTTACCACAAGGAAAATATTTTCCTTTATCATGTCTATGAACTGATATGTACAGGACACTGAAAAAATTATTAACATATGAAATGAAAAGCATGTATGCATATCAAAACGTAACATACCAGTATTGTAGACATACCAAAATAATCCACAAAATGATTAAAATCATCTCCTAAAAACCGCTAAATTTTGTTAGATCTGACTTTAGTGAGATTGGTTAATCCAGTACAAATGCATTGCGTTTCTACTTAGTGTTTGTCCCACATTTTTTAAATTTTCCTCCAAATCCTGCTGCATGGAATAAAAATAAGAATTTGTTCTTGATCATGAAAAAGGTGAAATATGCATATCAGGAGTCGCCACACTCACAAAACACAGCCTCCCACGCAGAGAAAAAGAAGAGAGGAAAAGAGAGCATGTTGTTATAAGTATGTCAATTCAAGTAAGACGCCACAATTAACGAAAAAGAGATCCATTTGGGTTACCGCCTTGGAACGGTCCACATTGCTACTGAGGGTTTAAACCTGGTTCTAGGGTTCTAGCGCTTCTCTGAAGATATTGTAACCGTGCACAAATCTGGTCGGTCTCGTTAATTATTGGTAGACCTTATGACGAATACTTGGGCTTCTAAATAAACAACCTCGATCTCTTGCAGTTGATACTGTTTCCATAATTACTGGTAAATGGAGTATTTAAAATACATGGAAGAAGTCAATGCAAAAAGAAGTTGTATATAAAAATATGAATTTCAAAATTGCGAAAGGCCAACTTCAAGTCCGATAGAGTATATAAAATCTTCACGGGATTGTTATGAGCACTAAAAGGGATTTGCAGTATCCAAGGCTGATGCTGATATAGCTCAACTCGGTAATCGAACTTCATTTATTTCTTGGTTTCAAAAACTCTGAGTGTTATTCCATTTTCGTTGAAAAAAATACATAAAGTCACACACAAAATATAGCTTCGTGTACAAAATCATACCTTGTGTCTTCGTAGAACATTTCTTGGATACCATTTCCGTGGTGAAGGTCCCAATCAACAATAAGTATTCTATAATGTATACTAAAATCTATAAAAGGCACATAAGACTACATCAAATCCATACGCATACAAGGAACCAGACAGGAAATAGTTCCAAAACTTCAGGTGTCAAAAAACATTCGGTAGAGACATACATGTAATTCCACAGATTACTAGATTGATTAGGCATATTATTGAAATAACGTATTGTTAACTAATTGACTCAATCCAATTAAGCCTCTTTATCGCATAAATAATTGTGTCGCCGTGAAACAGATATATAATCTTTCTGTGGTCTAAAAGGGCCAAAAAAAGATGAGTTGATCTACACGTAGTCCATGATTCTAAGGTAAATAACAATTCTTATGGAACGTAATGGGTGCCGTAGACCACTTAAACATGCGTGTCTTAAAAATCACCTCTAATATTATTCCGCAGCAATTAACAAACTAAATGTAATTTAACATTAGAAACAGAATTCAACCTTACCTTTTGCCAGGGAACTTCTTCTGTATGTATTTGGCAGCAATCGCATTGTTGTTGAAGACACAGAAACCATGCGCAGAGTTGCTTATAGCATGGTGTCCTGGGGGCCTGTGGACAGACCAACAGGTAAGTTCGACAAATAGACAAACAACAGGAAAACAATAACAAAATGCGTTAACCAGTTATATAAAGCAGTTATTGAAAATAATGACTGAAAATATTTGACATCCGACAAATGTACATAATAATAAATTGCGGATGATCGTTATGCTTTGACTAATGATCAGAAATATGACATCCATCCTCCCATGATTTGGAATAGTCTAAACAAAGGTAAACTATAATGTACACCCGTTTCCAAAATCCACTGCAGTTTAAAACGACCAACGTGAAGGTACCACCCTAGTAAAGCTTAAGAAAACCAAGATTTTTTTATATCAGAATAAATTAATGAGTTCGCTCTAAACAACAAACTCAACAAACCCCGTTAGGCGCAATTTTTATGTTTAATCTTCACCTGGTTTGCTATTGAGTCATCAATCCAAAGTCAAGTTCATCATAGAAATTAGCAGACCTGGTAATGGGGCTCAACTTAAAACCTTACACGTTTAGAACAAAATCAAAACGTATTATTTGATCAGCAAAATTAAGCAATCGCTTTTTGGCGTTTTAATATCATACCTTATGATAGCGACGCCGGACTGTGACTGCAATATAGAGATAAAATGTTAAATTTATATTAAGGTCAAGTGTATAAGTTACAATAATTAACATAGAAGTATTACAAAGTTGAGGGGACGCAACCATGCACATTGGATGGGGTAATGCAGGAACAAAATGTAGTTTTTCTTAGAAAGTTGGGTTAATTTCAAAATAAAAATTAGAACATATCATTACAAACACTAAACAGAATATGTTTCATATACTGAAAATAGCCCACGGCCAAAAGATATTCACAAATGTATTTTACCGATTGAAGCATTTGCATCCATTCACATACTGGAGATGATATTAGCAAAAGTAACATGTGCAAAAGCTGAGGAATATATCCAACTACAATATGTAATTCTGAAATAAAATCCAACTTTAAAAAATCCTAGAAAGACTGTAAACATCTCCTCCGGTAACAATCGTTTCTTTATGATAATCTTCACGTCCTGCCTGTTATCCTTGAAAGTTTTACAATGTGGAAGAGGAGTCTTTGTGCTAAATGCAAAAGCATGCTATGCAACTTCAGTTTTGATGTTGTGTTTTCTGTGTGACTTTTCCAGATAACTAGTTTTGCCATGCGGCATATGCAGTAATACGCTTTTCCATTACTGGCTCAATCAAACCGAGTCTGAGTTAATCTCATATTTGTCGCGTTCGGTGGCTTTCATACTTTACTTTTAATCTATTTGTTTTAATCCAATACCAGTTTTAAACATTGATTTAAAGCTATTTAAATGCTTATACACTTTACCTCACCAGAGAGAACGCTGTCCACAACATTCAACAGACATCCGACAGCCGTACTGGACGCAAGGTACGTGTCCTGTAATATTAATATGAATGATTACTGACAGGCTAAGATCTAGTACTCGGGATATCAGATTCTGAATAGAAAATCAACAATGTAATTTGATTAAGTATATAAACAAGTAACAATAAAATAGATTAAAAGGGAACTTTGAAAGCCATCGACCACGACAAATAGCCTGTTCATGGACAGTAATGGAAATGCATATTACTGCCCAAGCCGTCTAGACCCGGGTTGAACGCAACTCCATATTTACACCAATAAACAGTAAAATTTTGACCATCCCAAACGATGGTGTGCATATGGCGGTGGACATTGAACCTTCAATACCGTATTTTTAGATTAATACCATTCCATGTTCAGCGGCGTATTTTACCCAGATAAAAGAATGGGTTTGCCCTAAACGAGAAAACGATGAGCGGAACTAAACAGAATAGAATTTTGACAGGGGATCTTAGATTATAAATCCTGCTTATCACAGACAACGCCATAGGCAAAATTTAAAAAGCAGGAAGTATATCCTTGGGGGTGATTGAACAATATCCAAATCAATATAGGCTGGGAAATTGAAACCACCCATCTCAAAACTGGCCGAAATATTAAAACAAATGTAAAGGAAGGGAAACAGGCATACTCACAATGCCAAAAAAGCAGATGATAAGAAGTTTATGACATGATCAAGTTTTGAACAAACTTCACCACAAAAAGGTCAAACAAGGCAGAATACTAGGATTTACCGCCTTGCAAAACAATTTAAGCTACAAATCACGGACACCTTGCAACTACCCAGCGAAGTGAAACATTATGTTACAAATAGTAAATGGGAGATTCGAAATACGAATAAGCTTTGCAAAACTACAGATTTAACGCCGTCTATCTGTATGATCAACTGCAAGCAAAAATACTGAATAATTATTTGTAGCAGACTCTTGATTTGTTGAAAAAAATGAAAAATGCATATAAGGAATCGCCACACACACAAAACACAGCGTCCCTACGCAGCGAAAAAGAACAGAGGAAGAGTGAGCATGTTTTTTATAAGTATCTCAATTCAAATAAGACGCCAGAAACAATTAACGGAAAAAGAGAACCCTTGGGGTTACTGCCTTGGAACGGCCAGTGGCAAAACACATTGCCACTGGGGGGTTTAAACCAGGTTCTAGGGTGCACAACTCTCATACTTGCCCCAACAGGTTCACATATCATGAAGTACACGTTGCATGCAAAATCACAATAGTAAACATTTAAAACATGAGAAGCTTATAGCATTGAAAAGTTAATGGCTTTAACAATTTAAATATTTGAAGTGACTTCCCTATAAGATCTGATGAAACAGACTGAACGGGCACACTTAATTAGGTCTTTGTCTTTTATTGATTTTCATAGTATCATTAGAGTTCGTTTTACCTGGCATAAATACACGGAATCAAACGTGTTCTGATATTTCAAAACACTTTCTTCTGATAGCGTGGACGTTTTGGACACCAGTTTCACATAGTCTGCACTGAAAGATAAATAAGCATTCGTTAATTGTGGTGTCTTATTTCGATATTTGTTTGTGGTGTCTTATTTTTAAACTGATCATTTAATAAACCCATGCTCTATTTTCTTCCCTGCTTTAACATTGTTTGCCCATGTGCCTTTTCTTTATAAAAGTGTGCATGTTTCGCTTTTTATCCTCGCTAAGGTTTTTATACCGTGCAAATTATGGTTAAATTCATTCGAAGCCACAAATACCTATACTTTTTAACAAACGACTGCAAAACCTAATACATCTTTAATTATGTCCAATATATCGTTCCCCGGAAATAAATTTATACACATAAACGAGAGCATCCATGTATTATTTTTAAAAATGCTGTTCGATGCTTATGTCAAACATTCTTCAGCAGTTACGATGTGTACCATATGGCCGAAAAAGATATACTTACCCATGAACAAGACAAAGTTCCTCAAATGTTGCTTGTCTACTCTGCAATGAAATAAATTCATAAGAAATTTAAACCTGATGCAATCTGGATTTTTTTCGGCGTTAGCTGTCTAAGCTCACTTTTGACCTAGTTTTTCGATCAATGAAATATTGTAAATAAAACTTATTATGCAGCGGGAAAATCAAATAGATTATTTTGATTGGTTATTAGTGGGTCTCGTAAATGATTACAGTAACGATTTTTATAATGTGTGTTAGTATTTACCTGGCACTTATATGTTCGGGCATTTTCGTTTTTAAAAGCGATAATTGTATTGGAGAAAAATATATTTACGGTATAAATAACCAGTTAAGTCAATTGATGGCTTAAATACGATTTAATATGGAATATTCATGGGTGTCAGGTAAACACTCGAGTACAATACACAGTGTAAAACGACAGTGAAGTGCAGATATTTCTGGTTCTAACTGGTTCCTTTCTAGTTCCTTTCATACTTATTGTTAATTTCTAGTCCAGATATTCAAATCGCCTTGGTGTAGTGGTTATCACACTCGCCTCTCAAGCGGAGGCTCTGGGTTCAATACTCGGGAGGTACACTTTTTTAAAGTTAATTTACGTAAAAGTTGGTAGATTTGGCTGTTTTAACAAGTTGTTATTATTTTCATTTATTGTATTTTAATAACATTTATTCGTCATTAGTACTAACTCCACAAGAGGTATTTTTATTGAAACTGAATAAATGTACAGTTAATGTTAGACATTCTTCTTTAATCGACGTATTTTCACCAGACGAAATTTTTGCACGCTCTTTATTTCTTTCTTTCTTATATATAAAAATATTTTCCATCAACGCCGTTTATCTTTTTTTTAAAGATATTTCTTGTTTATATTTATACTGCGACGAATGCTATTGTTTAGCCTCTAAACTCCTAATAAAACGATTGCGTATGCGTTATAATACTGACGAGTTGAGCTCTATACGCCTTTCCAATAATTCGATGAATTTATTTGGTTACCTCCCCTGTCCAGTCACGTGACTGCTCTACAGGAAAAATGATTGCTCGCTGTAATAACGTAATAGGGAATATGTACCTACAACTTTCTTATTTATCATAAAATTCTTTTTTGAAAAATATATTTTGTCTTTGAATTAGTAATAATACATCAGCGTCATGATATTTTTGAAAATAATTTATAAAACAATCAGGTTTCTGACTAAAAGTGTCAATTCATTATTCCTCGCATTAAACACTAAATGACTTGAACTAACAGACAGTCGCAGTGTTCTCTTCACGGCTTAATTGAGTCTCGTTTCCGGATTAGCGTGTTTATTCAACTACTGACATCATGTTGTGATTATGTCGGCGGCGATTGATTTTGAAGGCGGCATGCCATAAACATGTCAAACTGTCTCGCTTACGGGGTCATCTGTCAATTACTTAAAGGGGCAGATATCATTGACCAATAGAGATCGTGTAAATTCTTTTTGCAAGGTATCTTCACCTCCCAATTCTTAAGTATTTCGGAGTCCTTTAACTACTGGATGTGTCAGCAAATGTATTTGATTTCGCACTTAAATGGATTCTTAATCAACATTACGACACGTTATAGAAACAAAAGCCGTCAATAAGAAACAAATCTTGTCAAAACATTTTATATATGTTTAATTAAGAGTTTGGGCTTTTATGTGAAAATTACAATCTGTCAAACCTAAGAAATCTAAATTGGATATGCAACCATATTGTGATATAAATATTCCCATCTTTTTGGAAGCCGGCATCTAAATCCTTGGATTTTATTCTACGAATGATACTTCTATAACAAACAATCAGATTACCGATCCTGTTTTATTTCAAGACAGAATCAATCATATTTGGTTGTGAAGTATACGTAACATTTTAAATATTCAAATTATTTATTCGTTGACCATTAACGCCTTAAATGTTTAGGACAATTCTATTTTTCAATTGTGTAATTATCAACAAATTCAGATTGTATTTTTTTTCTAAAGATCATGTAACCAGATGTTGACATATCACGATTTCCGGATAATAGCGCATTACTAGCCTTAGCAATTTGCAACATTTACACCAGTAAAATATATTTTCAGCAGAAAAGATATTAAGAAGAAATTGTTGTACATAATTGGTAAAATTAATGCTTATGTCTGTCCAAATTGCGTTTCATACTGCTTACTTAGTCAACAAGAATGGTACATGTTCTTAAATCATTAAAAATCTAAATATCTAACAAATAGTAAACATAAAAAAGTCTGGCTAGAATAATAGACCAGCAACTTATTTTTTCACCGCCGGCGACGAACGCAGACCTGCAATATAGCGGATAATGTTAGTTATTATGTGCTTAAGCCATTAGCTCGATGGTTCAGCTATCCTGCAGAGCCTCGTTTTGGATTGATTTTCGGTAGCGGGAAGTAACTCGTACAGGACTGCGAAACTGTTTATTGGAAAGGCGTATACATGTATTTCATATCATCTTGCTCGCCATAGATGTATTTTTGAGGAATTTTCAAGACGGTATTGAGTAGCGTGTATATATTAATGCTACTTAGTTTGGATATATATTATCAAGACGGTATTGAGTAGCGTGTATATATTAATGCTACTTAGTTTGGATATATATTAAAGGTTTTTTTGTATTGTGTCCAGGATAGTTGCGCATGCGCGGTGACGTCATATTGCGATTAAGAACGAAATAAATAACTTTATTGCAGGAATCAAAACTTTGCATTGCTAATCTTTATAATTTAAAAGAAGTTGCATATAGATTTGTGTTTAACAATTTTATCATTACGAAGAATGAAACATAACTGAATTTGCATGCCCCCTAGTGTGGAATAAAGTAGGTCATCTGACTTGAAGGTGTTGTAAAAATTGTTAGTGACTGCTGACCTTGTTGCAATCTATCAAAAGTTTGTTTTTAATATTCGATCGGAATGTTTTCCTACTGAGAAAAACACAGTTGTCCATGTTAGTGACATGCTATCTTTCCGTTCCATTGATTCGTTGTGTTAAATCGTTATCTTGGGAAATTGTGAAATCGATACCGGATGTTTACACAATTTAAAATAACTAATAAACTTGGCTGAATTGTGGATTTAAAATGGTATTGAATGACTGATATTCAGTTTGTAAGGATTGATTAAGTGAACATCTTATTGTAAAATTATTGATTATATTGAAGCATGGAAATTAACTTGATGGCTAATCAAGAATCTTTGCTGAAAATTCATCCAGATCCAGAATGTTGAAAAAGAGCTGTTTTTTACGTTTTTATATGGACAGTGTCGCTGTGCATATAGGAACATATAAGATAGCAAGTGCATCTTTGTTGTCTGGCCAACAAATTAACATGAAGAAGCAACCTCGTCTGAAAGTGAAATCACTGCTAGTTGAAGCTTACCCTAGACCAAGTCCATATTGTTTAACACATGAAGTGAGACTGGCTCATAATCCAAAGGTAGGAAGATTTTTTCGTTATTGGCTAATTTGGTAAAGAAATTGTCACTTACATTTATTTCACTTAGAAAATTCTATAATTCACTGGAAAACATAAAATAAATAGTGGTCTACATCACATACATTGATAGTATAAGTTTGTTTTGTGTTTAAGGATTCTGCATTTAAAATTATTATGCCCCCACAAAGTGGGAGGCATACTGGTAGAGTTGCACTTGCCGTACATACGTACGTCCCCAAATTTTGTGGCATCAACTTCTTATAAACAATAAGGCGGATTTCTTTCAAACTTGCACAGATGATCAAGCAGGATGTGTAGATGATCGGATTTTTTCCTACGATCATTTTAGTAAAAACTTTTACTAGAGTTATAATAAACCCTTTGTTATTAAAAATTAACTTGCAGCAGTGGGGACATAACTGTCCGAGGACATAAAAAATTTGTGATTACATCAAGAAATAAAATTAATTCTTGATGTATTCAGGAATGTTTTATAATGCATTTTGCCAAAAAGTAATTTTGTCTTAATAAATTTAATATATTTTATGTTTTGTGAAAAGATGTGTTTAATTTATTTTCCGAACAACTTCAACAAGTCGCTTTAAGGCATCGCCACACTCCTCCCATTTCTATTCATCGGTAAAATAAAAATCATCAAATCTCAGTAAATACAAAATGACATTCAATGAAACTTTGCACAAATGAAGGTTACTAATGTATCTTTATTTTGCATACAAAAAGACAACTTAGAAAAGTAAAGAAACAAAGCTAGACCTAAAAATTCTTTGAAATCTATTTACATAAATTCACAAAAACTAGGCGATGCAGAACATAACTTTAAATTTCCTCGTGAGCGCAATGATACTGACAAGAAAATGTTGTGTACTTTGTAAAAAACGTTCAACTATTAAAAGAGAAATCAGTGATTGTCATCCGTTTACGCGACCAGGAAATTGAAGGTCAAACACACTTTTACTAATATCTCGTAAAGTTTACATAAGTAAATCATGAGGACATAATAAATTGTTGTCAGTATCATATTACTCATGTGGGAATTTAAAATGATGTTTTGTGTTCTTTAGTTTTTGTGAATTTATGTAAATAGAAGTTGAGGGAATTTTTAGATCCTGCTATTTTTCTTTACTTTTCTAATATGTCTTACCATCTGTAAAATAAAGATACATTAATAACATACACTTGTGCAAAGTTTCATTTAACAGCATTTTGCCGTTCTTGAGATTTTAATAATTTTCTTTTTATCGATGAATATTATTGGGAGGAGTGTGGAAGGCCCTTAAAAATCTGTAATACATGTAACTTTATAGTAACTTTTGTATCATGGTCCCAAAATATCTTTCATAATACATGTATGTGCAGTTTTATTGACAGTTTCAAGATGTATTTGTATGAGTTTTTGTGAGGCCTGATCTATGGCAAGCGGAATTAATCCGTGGTAATCGACCCATCTATGGTTATTGGTGGTACCTGATGATAACCATAGTTATAATCAAGGGGTGATAATCAGATGGTCACAAGTCATATATTGTTTTCAGTTAACTTATTATTTACAGAATTGCTTAACATATTGATTTAAATTAATTTTCATTATTGAATTTGAAATAAACATTTGCTTCATATTTAAATTGCAAAAGATTTAATATCTCTTTATTCTTGAAAAGTTTGACCACTTTTCCTCAGTTCTTCTGTGTCAAAATGACCCCAAGCTCAGAAATAGGTGGGGTCAAAAGTGGAAAAATTTTAAGGTGCTTGCATCAAAAAGCAAGAATCTGCATTAATTGAAATCACTGTAACCGCCGTTAACGCCGAGAACAATGGTTTTTGGTCAGTAACTATATGTTACGTTGATGTCCATAGTAACTTATTGATAATTACTACGGTTATCGGCCGATAAGGCTCCAATGTTTACACGTGTAAACGGTAACGTTTCGTTTTCGGGCCTTAAACATTTACAGAATCTTGAACCGTTTATACGAACGGTCACGTGATTGTAAAGGTGGCAAAATATTTGCTGAAAAACGGCAACGATGCACTTAGAAAAAATTAATTTTATTTACACCACTAAGTGAAAATATTAATTTTATTTACACCACTAAGTAAACAATTGTATTTTAATATGTAATTCACATTGTTGAGGTAAAAAAAACTCTCGCATTGTTATGGGTTTCCGCGATATCCAGGGATTTCAATAGTTTCTGAAAACCAGGGGTCATCTGATCCCTGTTGAGAATGTTCATGGGGTCATTATCAGATCGTCACTAGTCATATCTTGTATTTAGTGAACTTTACTACTTATAAACCTGCTTTAACTTCATTTTAATTTATTTTCAGTGGTTAAATAAGGGTCAACTTCTTTTTTTTAAATGGAATGTACACAAAAGTTTTCTTTATTCTTGCAAAAGTTGACCACTTTTCTCCTGCATCAAAATGATTCCAAGTTCAGAATCAGAAGGGGTCAAAAGTGAAAAAAAATCAAATTTGCTTGCATAAAATGCAAGAATCTGCATCAGCTGAAATCCTGAATGTAGTGACCATGTCAGTGAGTGTAGCAAAATGACGGATTCAGAATTTCACAGGATACCCCCGGAAGTTTAGCGATCCAATAAGATCCCGTTTTAATGGAGTTGCATTGTTATTTACAACTTACAAAGTTCAGTGAAACTTGTCACAATGTTATCAGGTTTGCATGATATAAACAACGTTTAAACGGCATCGTTTCGTTTTACATGGTCCGTGTAAACGTTTACAAAAGTTTGTAAACGTTGGAGCCTTATTGGCCGATATCTAGGATTTTCACCAATAACTATGGTATATGGACGGTAACCCTAGTTATTGTCAATAGCTATGGTTATCAGATCAATATCTATAGTTGGTCTCTAACCATGGATATCGGATCAATTGTGCAAGCCACTTGCCATAGTGATTTTTGGGTCTCTTAAAATGATGCAACATTAAAGAATGCAGGATGTACTCATCATGTAGTGTTTTTATAATGCATTTTTCATCTCACCAGTGTTTAGATTTCTGTTATGAAAATATTACAAACTCAATCAGATTTTAGCTGCATTTCATTTATTATTTTTAACAGCATTGAAATAAGTAAGGTTATGATTTAAAATGAATTATGAATCGGACCGATATCCATAGTTATTGGTTTATAACTATAGATATTGGATTATTTGGGCAAACCGAATGTCAAAGTGAAACAGATATAATGGCAAGACAACAACCTAGGATATTGATTTATATCTAGAGTTTTGTGCCAAGTGCATAACCACAGTTTACTCCAAGAACTATGGTTTTCGGTCGGTAACTATAGTTTTTGCCAATATCCATAGTTATTAATCCGACATCCTTTGACAATAACTATGGTTATCAGTCGATATTAGTGTTGGGATATGGGTTGCAAATCACAATCAATAATAAGTTTGAATCGGTTGCCAATTCCGATGTGATTTCACTGTTTATAATCGGTTTATAAATCAAATCTGTGTTACATTAACAAATGGTTTCTGACTTTTAGCTTACATATTATCCCTTGTTTGTGTGTGTTTGCTGCTACTTTCTACATGAAGGTTGGTGTTCCAAGGACAATAATAAAACTGTTCCGCTGGTTTTCTTATTTCATATGCACTAAAATAGGATGGATGAACAATGCTTATTAAAGACAGGCTCTCCAGCAGTACATTATGAAAAACTAGGAGAAAACTAGGAAGCAACAGCACAAAAAACTAGGAGAAAACTAGGAAAAACTAGGAAGAAATTGTAAAAAACTAGGAACTATTTAAAGTAATCCCTTTACCGTGTCATCTTTGCATATATAACTAGAACTGCTTTTGGGAAAAGCACATGTCTCCCATAAAGGCATCATCTTTGATGATGCACAGGATAAAACTGGTGAAGTGAATATAAAGATGGCAATTTATTAAAAGGGCATACGGAAGTTCTGTGCAATATTAGTCATAAACAATGTCACAAATTTTTGGAGGATCAGGAAAAACATAAGTTTCAATTTCTGATGGGCCATAATCCTGAAGTGCCAGGGTCAATGTGGCTGGTTGTCAAACTTGTTGTCATTAACATTTTGATATATCAGTGAAGATGCACTGAAAAAAGACCATGAGAGTGAGTGTACAAGGCTATCAAGGCCAATTGTAAATAAATAAATGGGCCATAAGTCTTATGTGCCGGGGTCAAAGCGGCTGTTTTTTTATTACACAGATAATTATAGCATTTGGTGAACATCATATAATAAAAATAGCAGAAAATGAGAGAAGAACCAAATCATGAGTATGGAACAGATATTGTAAAATGAAAACTTAAACAGTGTAAGAAATACCTTTATAGCTGCTTAGCACAGTACTTTCTCATAATGCAATGTATGTAATGTCATGATAGCTATAGTATGTTGGTATTACTCTACTGGATACACATTCTACATTGTTCACATAGATATGGTCAATAATGGTCCTGCCAGCTGTAGTAGGCTGTGTTATAAGTTGTTTATAATTCAAAGCAGCCATTTCTTTATGGAGGAGATTATTTTTGTCACAAACAATGTTTACATTGAAATCACCAACAACAATGTTTGCTGCTGTTTCTGAATTTTGAAGCAACAGCTGAGCGTTCCTGGACATTTCTGAACAAAACTTCAGCGGAGTTCCAAATTGTCCGAGATATTTACCCATGAATAAATTGCAACATCTTTGGTGAATTGGTAATTTATTCATGGCTATAAGCGACAGCAAGTGAAGATTTTTTTTAAACAATTCAAGGGCCATAATCCTGAAGTGCCTCAAGCAATATCGATGACTTTATAGCCTGGTTAAGATATTATAGCCATCAACATTTTGATAAACTTTGGTGAAGATACAATGAAAACTATCTGACTTTGAGAGATGAACCAGGTTAGTGACATGTTTAAAAGGCTAATTTCGGATAAATCAAAGGGCCATAAATCTGATATGCCTGGTGCAAAGTGGCTGGTTTTCGAACTTGGCCAAGATATTAAGGCCACACACATTATCATAATGTTTATTGAAAATCAGTTGATGAATATTTCAGTTACATAGCAGACAAGGCTTAAACAGCCAATTTTGGATAATTCAAGGGCCATAAATCCGACATGACTGGGGCAATAAGGCTGGTTATCGAACTTGGCCGAGATATTATGGCCACAAACATTTTCATAAAGTATGGTGAAGATCAGATGATAACTGTTCAAGTTACAGAGTGGACAAGCCTCAAACAACTTATTTTTGATAATTCAAGGGCCATAATTCTGAGATTCCTTGGGCAATATGGCTGGTTATCGAACTTGATCGAGATATTATGGCCACTAATGGTTAAGATATTATAGCCATCAACATTTTGATAAACTTTGGTGAAGATACAATGAAAACTATATGACTTTGAGAGATGAACCAGGTTAGTGACATGTTTAAAGGGCTAATTTCGGATAAATCAAAGGGCCATAAATCTGATATGCCTGGTGCAAAGTGGCTGGTTTTCGAACTTGGCCAAGATATTAAGGCCACACACATTATCATAATGTTTATTGAAAATCAGTTGATGAATATTTCAGTTACATAGCAGACAAGGCTTAAACAGCCAATTTTGGATAATTCAAGGGCCATAAATCCGACATGACTGGGGCAATACGGCTGGTTATCGAACTTGGCCGAGATATTATGGCCACAAACATTTTCATAAAGTATGGTGAAGATCAGATGATAACTGTTCAAGTTACAGAGTGGACAAGCCTCAAACAACTTTTTTTTGAAAATTCAAGGGCCATAATTCTGAGATTCCTTGGGCAATATGGCTGGTTATCGAACTTGATCGAGATATTATGGCCACTAATGGTTAAGATATTATAGCCATCAACATTTTGATAAACTTTGGTGAAGATACAATGAAAACTATCTGACTTTGAGAGATGAACCAGGTTAGTGACATGTTTAAAAGGCTAATTTCGGATAAATCAAAGGGCCATAAATCTGATATGCCTGGTGCAAAGTGGCTGGTTTTCGAACTTGGCCAAGATATTAAGGCCAAACACATTATCATAATGTTTATTGAAAATCAGTTGATGAATATTTCAGTTACATAGCAGACAAGGCTTAAACAGCCAATTTTGGATAATTCAAGGGCCATAAATCCGACATGACTGGGGCAATACGGCTGGTTATCGAACTTGGCCGAGATATTATGGCCACAAACATTTTCATAAAGTATGGTGAAGATCAGATGATAACTGTTCAAGTTACAGAGTGGACAAGCCTCAAACAACTTATTTTTGATAATTCAAGGGCCATAATTCTGAGATTCCTTGGGCAATATGGCTGGTTATCGAACTTGATCGAGATATTATGGCCACTAACATTTTGATGAAGTTTGGTGATGATCCGATGAAAACTGTTTGACTTAGAGAGCGGACAAGTGTGACAGACAGACGGACAGACGGACAGACAGACAGACAGACAGGAGCAAATCAAAATGTCTCCCACACCACTACGTGGTGGGAGACATAAATATACCATTAATGCAGATGCAGAGGCTGATGAGCTGACAACTTCCTTGCTAAATCAGGTCTGGCTTACTGTTGTCAAGCATACCCTAAGTTTTTTTTTATCATTAATCAACATTAAAAATTGACAGACCAGATTTAAGTTAAGTTCTAAAACATTCATATTCATATATTATACACAATAATGACTGCTGTATATACTGTTATTGTTAACAAACAGGAATCTTCTAGGTAATTATGCCTACAGTGTTCAACAAACATTTTAGAAACAATGCCATGTGTTAAAGTGAGAAATTAAAAAAAACAACCTGAACATTATGCTGGGGATTCTGGGTCCATAATTTGGACCGCTGTTGGGTCCAAGGCAAAACCCTGGCCAGGGGTCTAGATGCCTCCAGAAACTTGTAAATTTAGCAGTAAGCAAGAACTGAAAATGTTGTTTTCCAGATAAAACAACTTGTCAGGTCAAAAAAAATTCTGTGGGACCTGTACTTTATTGTCTTGGCACAGCACTTATAATAAGCAACAACCTGATTTATCAGGGTTTCTTAGCAAAATTTCCTATTTGTAACCCAGTTTGTTGACTCCTCTAGACAGTCTCTATTACATTAAATTATTTTAATATACACTGTAGCAATTTGGTTTCAAAACTTGATGTTTGAAACATTATATTTCTATTTTGTTACCAATTATAGACTATAGGTTTTCAGTCAAAGAAGGACACATTATAACAGATACTTTGTAATAACAAATTTCATTAAATTTTGTTGAAAGAAATTTTAATTATTTCAGCCAATCAATTCTGTTCTTAGAAAGACAAGACTTTGAAAGATGAGCACGCCCCCAACAACTCATTTATGTTATTTGGAAAACGACCTCTCCAGGCTAAGATACCATGGAAATTTCTCTAAACTGTTACTTGTTATTTTCACTTTTCTTTTTCATAAATGATTCAATCATTTTTATTTTTATCTCTTTCTTAAGTCATTTCTATCTTCTACACATTCCTTCATTGCAAAATTAATGTTACTTTGATAGTTAGTTTGTTCAGGTTTATTTTTGCCACATCACAGCGACCCTGAGCAATGTCTATTTCTTTGAAATCCTTATTTTTTTTTTTATAGCTAGTGAAAGACTGAGATTTTCCTCTTCAAAAATCTAATTGGCCATATCCATTTCTGTCTTTATCTCTTATTCATTTTTATTAACCTACTTTTCTTTGTTATCAAGCTTGGTTTTCTTGTCTTTCTGCTCTTAACAGCAAAGCAACTAACAGTTGTTACCAAAATGCCTTAAGTAAATGAAGAGGTACTTAACAGCTGTATTTTAAATTTTGTAAAAACATTGTTTAACATTACTAAAGAAATATGTAAAATTTACTGTTTTAATTTTTTTGTTGTTTGATTATTTGAAAACAAAGACATTATAGTTAAATAAATTATATAAAAAATACTTTGAAATTTGGCAACAACTTAGTTTCGTCAGCAAAAGTATTGGGATAGAGATGTAAGAGACATAACCAAAGGTTTAACTCACAATTAAAACAAAATTTTTAATGGCATTGTTTCTAAATGTTGACATAGTTAAAGAACACTCATTAATATTAAGTTTTGATTAAAGCTTTCCTCAGTGAACATTTCCTCAGCTTGAGATGGCTAGGTTATGCAACAATGACACCAGACCACACTGCCAGTATAGGAAGATGTCAACTTAACAGCTTCTGAACATCTTCTGTAAAAATACTTTGCAAAACATAATTATAAGCATTGCAACTTGTGATTATGAAAAAAATACTTCTTCATTTTAGTAAAAACTAGGAATACTAGGAGCTTTTTGTAAAAACTAGGAAAAACTAGGAACCAATACAAAAAACTAGGAAAAACTAGGAAAACTAGGAAAAACTAGGAACGCTGGAAAGCCTGTAAAGAATACCCAACCAAAAACATGTTGTAAATAGCACTAAATGCCTAAAAGGCCCTACAAATATTTTCAGTCATGAATAGTACAAACTATTAATATTGATCAACATAATTATGTCCAATTGTGCAGTATTTTACAGGCAGAGGTGAAGATCAGTTTAAATTGATTATGAGAGAATGACATTGATTATTGGTATTGGGAGGCTTTTAAACATAGTTAATCGATGTCTTCCGATCATCGGTACATAATCACTAGCCGGTATCTAGGGTTTTCACCAATACCTATGGTTATCGGGCGGTAATCCTAGTTATTGTCAATAACTATGGTTATCAGATCGATATCTATAGTAATTGGTAGATAACCATGGATATGGGTTCAATTGTGCAAACCGCTTGCCCTACTGATCTCTGAGTCTCTTAATTTGATGCAACATTGATGATTGCAGGATGTACATGTGGCTCATCATGTAGTGTTTTCATAATGCATTTTTCACCTCACCAGTGTTTAGATCTCTGCCATGTTATGAAAATATTACAAACTCAATCGGATTTTAGCTGAATTTCAGTTATTATTTTTAACAGCATTGAAATAAGCAAGATTATGATTTAAAATGAATTATGAATCGGATTGATACCCATAGTTATTGGTCGATAACTATAGATATTGGATTATTCGGGCAAACCGCATGTCAAAGTGAAACAGATACAATGGCAAGACAACCTTGGATATCGATTTATATCTAGAGTTTTGTGCCAAGTGCACATTAGATCTGATGTCCATAGTTATTAGTGAAAACTCTAGTTAAATATTGCTCGTTATCCACGGTTAACTCCAAGAACTATGGTTTACAGTCAGTAACTATAGTTTTCGCCAATATCCATAGTTATTGGTCTGACATCCATTGACAATAAGTATGGTTATCAGCAGATATCTAGGGTTTTCACCAATAACTATGGTTATCGGGTGGTAACCCTAGTTATTGTCAATAACTATGGTTATCTGATCAATATCTGTAGTTATTGGTTGATAACCGTGGGTATGGGATCAATTGTGCAAACCGCTTGCCCTACTGATCTCTGAGTCTCTTAACATGATGCAACATGAAAGAATGCAGGATGTACATGTATGTGTGCTCATCATGTTTTATTTTTATAATGCATTTTTCACCTCACCAGTATTAAGATTTCTATCAATATTACAAACTCAATCAGATTTTAGTTGCATTTTGGTTATTATTATTAACAGCATTGAAATAAGCAAGGTTATGAAATACATGTAAATGAATTGATAAGCAGCTGATAACTTCCAGGCGTTCCATTTTTCAAATTACCTCACTTTGAAAATGCAAAATTGATACAAAGGTTAATTGTGTTGCTATTATTCGCTCTGAGTACCAACTGCATTGTGGTTTGTGATCGGGATGAGATGCTCGGAGTGTGTTCAATAAATAAAAATGCATTATTTGGAGGTAATTTAGCATGTATTAGTTTTATTATTAAATATTTTTCTATAAATTCACAAAATATAGTGTATTGGATATTTTACATTAATATATGAAACTTTCTGTAAACAAAGAATGATTTTTAAGATTATTTAACAGAATGAAACACACTTTCATGTTTTTGTCCAATCATGAGCTATTCCGTAAGAAATTCCAGAAAATAAGTCTTAAAAAGATTACTCTATCATGTAAAAAAGGTTCCAAAGACTTAAGTTAAGTTCACCTGAACTAGAGGAAGCCTGAATGTCTTCAAGACATAATATCACTTTTGTCAATTCTGTGGTAAAGTAAATTGATATTGTTGTTTTTAAATTATATATTTTGTAAACACTTTTATTACATAAGCATTGGGGAAGAAGTTGTATTCTAAAGGGTATGGTAATTGAAACCCATAGTAGTGGTTAAAAATCATAAAATTCATAGAATATTGAATTGTTCTTCAAAATCAACAAAACATACATGTATCATACTTGATAGGCAAATAACATGTGGTGAGAACACTATTAAAAGTGAAAATAATGAAAATTTGTAAGAACAAGTGTGATATTGATAGGCAAGGTTTGAAATCAGAATGCATGTTGGATTGCTTTCTTTCAAAATATCATTGAAACAAATCAACAAATGAGCTAGATATTGCAATACCATTCTGTGAGAAATTGTTCAGTTGTCTCTGAATAAAAGACCGTCTGTAAAACAGTAAGTTACTGTTTTACTTTTTCTTGTTATCTGTATTTTCTGACATCTGTTTGATGCCTTTCGAACTAATGTGCCTTGTGGAGACCATTAAACTGTGCCCAGTGCTTTTATTATCAATATTAAAGGTCTTTGAATAATAGGATAATCAACAAGACACAAATTTATTTGTTGCTGGTATGTCGCGGTAAGTTACCCTTATGTTAGACATATTTATCTTATTATGACAAGCTCCCTGGTTATTCCTGTCGCATATCTGGCGCTTTAAAGCGATATGAAATATACTAGTAGCATAATCCTATTCTGTTAATTTCTTGTTATTTGGTCATCGCTTAAAGCAAACCAATAATTGTGGTCGAAATGTAAGAACTGTACTGATGATTCCATATTCACCAACGTATGTTTGTTATCATTTGGAATTTTACGATAATTGTATTGTTGTACTATTGAACTGTTTTTGTCCTGGGGGAGGGGGGGGGGGGGGGGGCGGGGGCAGTATTGTGCATTCCCGTTACATCCCTTGAACAGGCTCACTCTATCCGAAACTGTGATATTTGCTGCATCGTGTTTGCTGAATTCCAAAATTCATTGTATAACTTGATTAACTGCAACTTTCTC
The DNA here is from genome assembly GCA_038501625.1 of Corbicula japonica. NCBI lineage: Eukaryota > Metazoa > Mollusca > Bivalvia > Venerida > Cyrenidae > Corbicula > Corbicula japonica. Next base: position 765,710 of record JAZAYU010000059.1, on the reverse strand, counting down.
AATTAAGATATCAATTAAGATAGCTCAACAAATTTATTTTTATTCTTCAACATACATCAATTTGTCAAAAACTAACCTCTATTTCATGACATCTTTGCCAGAGCCCAGCGGCTCGTAGGGTCTCGCAGCAGGCCGATATCCGGTCACCTGTTTCTTCACTGCCACTAGAAAATACTTCAAGATAACTTATAGTATTGGAACGGTTCTATGTCATTCTAATTTCATCTATGTGAGCACAATATTTCAATTGTTTCGTGGCAACATCCAAAATATGATAGGCAGTATCCCTATGGGATCACTCTCCTCACACTCTACATATTGCAAAATTTAGAACCAGTGTTGATCCAAAACAAGATAAAATTCCCACTATGTATTGATTCTCTAAAATGCACAAAGAACCATATAAGGCAAGATTTATCGCCAACTCAAGTTCTCGACAACTAATAAATTATCCGTAATGCTTAACAGCTTTTACTCAGTTTTCGACAACTAATAAATTATCGGTAACGCTTAACATCTTATCTTACAGCCATGAAAGAACATTTAATTAGGTATTGCAAAACTCTTGCAGCTTTTTCGCTTTTCTAGAGCTTGTAAAGATGTTAAAGATTTTAATGAACGTAATCTTGGCATAATAGAAAAACCTTTAAAATATGGTTATCGATATCACAAATTAAGGAAAACCATTTGCCAGTTTTATCCCCTTACCCAAATTTAATTCAAAGTATACACGTGCAGTTTAAAGTCACTTTCGCAACAAGTTATCTCAAGGCCAGTTTTTTATAGATTTAATTTATAAACTTTAGGAAATAAAAGGCTCTATCAAATTCTCCACGTAATTCGCAAAAACCATCTGTAAATTCAAAAAGAAAGGTTACAAACATTATAATCTACAGCGATCTGCTCTACAGTTAATCGTTATGCTTACCTATTTGGTTGCACGAATGTGGCAGGGGTTTAAGACTTTATGAAGGTTTATGCGGAAATCTTGTAAAAGAACCTAGAAGCTCGATCTGTTTCTTTCATCCCTGTCATCGTATTCTTGCTGATTTTACACCAGCTGCTCTGGTCTCGGTAAGATCATTGAGTCCCGCCCTTTTGCTTTACAATGCTACTTAGCTTCTTATATATTAATTGTCTGTGCATTTGCATGCAACATTGTCAAGTTCATGGATGTATTGGAGTTCACCAAGACAACTTATGCTTGTTTGTTTTTTTGAGAATCTGCTGGGGCAAATGTGAGGTTTGTGCACCGTAGAACCTGGCTTAATACCCCAGTTGCAAATTGTTTTGCCATTGACCATTCTAAGGCGGTAACCCCTCGGGTTATTGTTTATTGTGTCGTCTATTTTGAAACTGGACATTGTATAACCATGCTCTCTTCTCCTCTCTACTTTTTGGCGGTGTGGCCATTCCTGATATGCATGTTTCACTTTTTTCTGATATCATTTTTTTGGAAATTGTTTATCCTACAGATGCATCTCTTGTATTGTACTCGAGCAAAAAAGAAACGCCTCACGTATGTGCTTTTAAATAGATGAAAAAGAATTTTTAAAAAGCCGCCGAGTGCGACAAATATCAAAATATTGCAGGCTCGGTTTGAGCTCATTTATGGGCAGTGATAGAAATATATATAAACTGTCTAATCCCTCTCGCCCCGGGTTGAGCGCTATTCAATATTTACACAGTTATATTTATCCTGCTCACCGGCATTCAAAGGTGGTTATTGATAACAGTACTGATTGTAAGAGGCGATGTTTTACGGGCATCACTCGGCGAAAACAATGCTACTTTGATATTTTAATATATGGAAAATAACCGCAGAACACAGCAAAATATCATAGGCTCGGTATGATTGAGCCAGTTCTTGGGCAGTAATTGAAGCCATATTACTCTCCATGCTGCATTTTCTTTACATACATATTATACCAGATGATCTATTATTCATTATAAAGTTGATAAAAATATTCCAAGCTTGGTTCGAACGATTTACATGGGTCGTCAAACATCGGATTGAGTGCAACTCAATATTTATGCAACAATACATTCTTGGTCAATCACAATATCAAAATAGGTCGGCGGAAATATTATTTTAGCATGTTTAGTTCCGAATCTGATGTAACGAACCTTTATCAAATACAGTAGTGACGGTAACTTAATAGAACAGTTGTGGTGTACAAGATATTAATTAAAAAGTTGGAAAAATACGACATTTTAATTAAACCTAAACTTTTCGGCATTGCAGGGCTAGGCGCTGTCATCGTGACGGTGCGGGTTCGCTCCCAGCTAGAGGCAAAATCATTTTTAAGACTTGCGTCTTGGCAGAGTTTCTCTGTATTTTTTTTCCGTAAAACAGAGCTCAACATTGCATGACATTTTAATATAGTACTACACTTACCTGCTGGAAATATCTTTATGAAGGAGCATTCTTGAATCTGTCACTATACCAACCCTTAAAATATTAATTTACATTATTTACAATCATATAAAAGTAATATATGCATATCAGGAATCGCCACACTCACAAAACACAGCCTTCTCACGCAGGGGAAAAGAAGAGAGGAAGAGAGAGAGAGAGCATGTTTGTTATAAGTATGTCAATTCAAATAGGACACAACAAACAATTTACGAAAAAGAGAACCTTTGGGGATACCGCCTTGGAACTCTCAGTGGCAAAACAATTCCCACTGGGGGTTAAACCATGTTCAAGAGTGCACCAACCTCACACTTGCCCCAACAGGTTCTCGTATCACAAAACAAGTACAAGCGATTTTTCATTCACTTTTTATCTTTAGTCGTCTGAAACCTTTGCAAAAATAAACTTTCAAATCACAAAAATTATTGATGCATGAAACGCACTCCGCTATCTGACAGTCTTTAAAAACATTTAGGTTATAAACAATGCATATGACAAAAAAATTGAATAATTTACACCGAACGCATACTGGTGCTTAGCGGATTCCAAATTTGTGTGAGCAATAAGGTAATCTATCCTTTCATATAGAATGGCTTTCTTATTTTCATATGCCTCGTCATAGCATGGTTGAAAAAGGTCGAACGCTTCTGGCATGTTGTCTGTGTAAAAGTTGACATCAGGTCTGAAAAAAAAACAGAAATAAAAAAATGAAAGTGAAAAATTACAAATTACTACTTTTAGTTATTTCACCAAGACAATTTGCAGTTATTTATCATATAAGAAACCGTTGGTGCAATTGTGAGGTTGGTGCACCCTAGAAACTGGTTTAAACCCACATCGGTTCACACTTTCATTGATTGTTTGTGGCGCCTATTTTGAGACTGGTTATTGTATATCCGTGCTCTCTTCTCCTCTCTACTTTTTGGCTGTGCGGGGAGGCTATGTCTGCTGGATATGGCCATTCCTGATATCCATATTTCACTTTTTTCCATTTAAATTATGTCACTTATTGTGAAACCCCTAGTTGCAAATTGTTTTGCCCCTGACCGTTCCAATGCGTTAACCCCTCGGGTTCACACTTTCATTGATTGTCTGTGGCGTCTATTTTGAAACTACTGTATATAACCATGTTCTCTTCTCCTCTACTTTTTGACTGTCTGTGGAGGCTCTGTCTGCTGGATGTGGCCATTCCTGATATCCATATTTCTCTTTTTAAGTTTTAACATGTAGTTTGCCAATCCTTGGCAAGAATAATTTCTTTTAAAAAAGTGTCTCGATATTAAGTTGCATTTTGGCTAAAATTACCAATTTGGTTGAGCAGTTGCTTGTTTGAAATGATACTGCCTCTACTTGGGAGCGAATCCGCACCGTCACGGCGACAGCGCCAATCCCTGCAATTCCGACGACGCAACCAATTGAGCTAACCGGGACAACCTCAAATAAGGTTGATCGAATAGCCCTCATATACGTTTCCATCACTGCACGACATCGGTTACGGGGTATTTTACTGATACAGTACTGACTATAAAAACGGGAAGACTTTAACGGCCGCCACACTGCACAGATAGCGCTACTGTGAATTTCAAATCAAAGAAACTGTCGTCTCACCTTGGAGGCAGCAACAAGAACTGGTTATCACTACCGTCATCCCTCAAGTCTTCTTGAAATTGTAAACACTTCCAATAAGGTCTGAGCATCTTTGTGGCATTAAGTATAGATTCAACAACACTGAAATGAACATTTAATTGTATATCAACGAATTGGGAAAATCATGCTTCACTTAATATATGCCTGATAGGCAGTGTTTTTTCAACTGGTTTTCAACTGGTTTACGGCCGAAATTCGGTCACATTGACAAAACTTATGTTTTATTACTAAATATCAATAAAACTACATTCCCAATATACATGTATGTATTAAAATTGCTTTTATTAGTCACTTGTTTATGTTTCATTATCACAATATTGTCTCAATTCATTCATATTTTGATTTGTGTACTTTGTAGACTTGTTAATCAAATGCTGATATTTCAAATTTTAGCTAAAACAAAGCATGTTTTCCTACTCTGAAAGGCCCCATGCATATTTCCAAAATGGTAAACAGCAAAAGATGTCTGATATGTCCCTTACTGTCCACGAACAGGCTCAATCAAATCGTGCCTGCAACATTTTCATTTTTGTCGTATTCGATGGCTTTCAATTTTTTTCTTTTTAATCTATAATGGTTTACCATTCAAAATAAATAGTGAGAAAATTATTTCACAAGGCAAAAAAAGCCAGAAAGCCTAATACCTCAAGGCACTAATCAAGTTTCCATAATTAAATTATATCTTATTTGAAAGTGATCGTTTTATTAACCCATGCTCTCTCAAAGTTGCCTCTCTACTTTTTGGCTGTGTAGGGAGACTGTGTTTTCTGCGTCTGGCTATTCCTGATAAGCATGTTTTACTTTCTTGCAAATATCATCCAAAACATCAATCGGTAACACTCCGAATTTAATAAAATCCCCGACATTTATATAGCTGCTTTTAAACAAAGGGAAATAACTTCTTAAAATATCCCGTTGTACATTCAAAAGTTATTTCCTGTATCCACCTTTGAATTTTAATATCTCTAGTTATTTTTTTAAATATCTCTAGTTATTTATACTAAACATATTTGCTCATAACTAAATGAATAAATGCTTTACTGGCGCCCTAGCCAAGCCATAGGCAGAGCCAATAACCACATGTAAAAGCAACTCGATATTCTTAGTCAATGCCTATGTGAAACCTTTAAAACTGCATGATTGATAGATCAGAAGACAACTTCAAAAGACATCGATCACGACAAATATTACAATATTACTCTTAAACGTTAAAGAAAATCTTATAACCCGGGGCTAGGCGGCGTGGGCAGTAATATGCATTTCCATTACTGTCCATGAACAGGCTCAATCAAACCGAGCCTGCAATATTTTCGTATTTGTCGTGTTCGATGTCTTTCAAATTTCCATTTTCATCTATTTCACAGCCTAGCCCCTTGTTGAGCGCAACTCATTATATTCACAAGTAAACAGTACAAAACTTCATTGGTACCAAACGGTGGTTTGCCATCTTTTTAACTTTATTTCTTATATTTTAATTGCTGTGAGAAAAATACGCCAGGAATGTACCTTTCATTTGGATGATCTTTCCTGAATGTCTGTACTAAGGGTGTTGGATGTCCTAGTAAAGCTCTCAGAGACAGAGCCATACTCTCTGCGAGGGACTTTATGCAATATCCTCCCTTAAAAAGAATGATGAACACACTAACGTTGAAAAACGCAAACATACCTGTAAAAATAATGAATATTTCAAAATGTTATATTTCGCGAAACAATTCGCAAAGCTTGTGTACTGGTGCACATTGAATCCAGTTTTTTTCCACTGCCTGTGGAAGGGGCCCATGCCCAATAATTTTGGGGAAAATAGCGTAATTTCTTCTCTAAAGGGAAATGAAAAAAACTGATGTCATGCTACTTTTTGGGGAAAAATGCAAGATTTTAAAGAAATTTGCTGAGGGGAAGGCGCCCATAAACGGCCCCTGCTATAGAAGGAAAAAAGCTCTGATCAAACGGTGAGATCTAAACAATCGTACGAATCTATGATCTGAAGAACATAAGCAGCTTTTTGGTTAGAATTATACAGTTCTAATATAAATATTGTGTGCAAGTGGTGCGCTACTCGATAACAAACGCTTAGACCACTCTCCAAACTCGGTATGTAAACTGGTACTTGGTACTTTTTCAATCTATCAGAATGTTGGAACGATCTCCAGCCATTTCAAAACCAAACACAAACGTTCTACCAATGCCATACTTATACAAGTACACATCATTTTCGCTGTTAGTTAATATAAACAAAGTAGACATAGATTAAGGACAAATCCTACAATAAGTTCAAGTACATTCGCAAAACAGGTTGTAGATATACGTAATTATCTAAATATAACATATATCTGGGCATGCTCAGTAAATATATCGACACGTCTCTCACAAGTCTGAACATATCTGTTCGGTCATGCCCAGTACGCAATTCTATCAGTATATATACTCCACGTATCCGTCATTTCACCAATAATTGTAATCGACAAACGTTGAGACAACTCTAGCAGAGAAAAAGAGCTGAACTACAATCAGTTATCTACCTTTAAAGGTAAATATTTAATATTACATTTACAAATACTAAGGTTAATTTATCATATTGCCAAATAAACCTTAAGTGTCACAAAACACTTATAAATACACATTTGCAAAAAGGTAAACATGCATGTCAGTAGTAGCTACATCCAAAACACACATCCTCCTAGGCTGTGTGCAAACAATTTGATCAGTTAATATTATATTAAACAGCAAATATAATATACTCATAGTTGTTTCTTTTCTTATAATTCAGAACTCGAGTACGTTAAAGTTTCATCACTATGGCGTTACCAAATGGTCCAATGGAGATTGTTTTCTCCTTTGATACAACCGGGAGCATGGGCGGCTGCCTAGCAGAGGTGCGAGGTCGGATCTCGGACATGGTACAGCGGCTACAGGCCGACATTCCGGGGATCAAGATGGCCCTGTTCGCCCACGGGGACTACTGTGATAAACATAACTATATTACTAAATACGTAGACTTTACTGACAATGTGGCCGAGCTCGTTGACTTCGCCCAGAACGTCAGCAGTACCGGAGGGGGAGATTCCGACGAATGCTATGAACTGGTTATGTACGAAGTCCGCACTAAACTGTCATGGACCCCAGGGTCACAGCGAGCATTTGTTCTTATCGGTGATTGTAATCCTCATGAGCCTAACTATCCGGACAACAAGCTGAAGCTTAACTGGAGGAAAGAGGCTGATCAGCTGGGGGAGATGGGGGTTCGAATTTACTCCGTGCATTGTCAGGGCGGTAATGCAGACAAATTTTATAAGGACATCGCGAAACGTACAAATGGAAAATACCTGCATCTAAGCGACTTCAAGAACGTCTTTGATTTCCTAATGACCGTGTGTTACAAAGAGAAAGGCGAAGATATGTTCTTCAATTACGAGAAAGAGGTTCGGGCACGGTCTTCTGCTATCAATAAAGATCTTCACAACCTCTTTGGAGACTTGAGAGATGAGGGTCCAGGTAGCTCATCTTCCGACACCGTGTCAGTGACAACACCTGGCAAGACGGCGCCAAAAAGGCTCAAAGTAACAAAAACAATAAAAGCAAAGAAGGCTTTACCTAAAGATCCCGTTAAGATGATAAAGAAATCGCCCTCATTAATTAAGAAAAGAAAGCACGCAACCAAGAGGACAGTACCGGCATACAAGAAGTTCTTGGAGAAGAACTTACCGAAATTGCGGAGAGAAAATGTTCCAGAAACCAATTTCCTACTTCGTGGAATGCCGTGGTCCAAATGGCAGCTTGCAATTACTCCAACAATGCAGGCTAGCAAGGGTGTAATATGTCCCAGACCCGGCGCCGGAGCAGGTTTTAAGGTGAAGGAAATCAATGCTGTGTCTGACAAATTTCCAGTTTTGTATGAAATCGGGGTTCAGCCCAAAAAGCATGGGAAAAAATATGTAGTCTACAACAAGATTAGCCGGGGACTAAAATCCGGTCCTTACTGGGAACGCAAACTTTTGGGCAGAAAAGACATCAGAGCACAAATAAACAATGTGGTAAAGAAAAATTGCAATGTCTTTGTTCGACGAATGGTAATAAAAGGAAATAGTTCAAAAGACTACGTGAAACGTGCATTGAATAGATATGACTATCCATGGAACGGACTTAGATCTGTCAGAAAGGGACAAAGGAGTGTTTCAAAGGGAGAGGTAGACATCTCATGTAAAATGGACTGCTAGACAGTTGCAAAAACCCTGTTGAAATCGGTTTCAAATAAATTTCAGAGATGTATAAATAATATACGTGTGTACGATTTTTGTAATTTTATATCTGATCCAATTGTTTTGCAATTGCGAACTGAGAGGAAAGCTTTGTAAATTGTTATAGGTTCATTTTGTCAATGGAAATTTCGTGTTAACAGTGTCATTTTGATTTGTTTGTATATATCTTAACATTTATTTATGAACAGCTTTTGTTTTGATGTAATGTTTTATATTTTATATTTGTTTTAATAAAACTAAGTACATGTACTTACAGTATTTTCTGCTATTGTATACTTTTGTATTATTACCAGTGCCAAAGGCTATAAAACTGAGCATGGAAACCAGTCTCAAATCTCAAACAACTGATTGGCTGAAATGGCGACCAGTCGCCATTTCAGCCAATCAGATACTTGAGATTTGAGACTGGTTTCTTATCTCAGTTTTATAATCTTCAACCCTGAACACCATGTCAACGCAATACTAGTACGTTTGCTTGAAAATCATGAAAATTCGCGTTCAGAAAACGCAGCAAGATAACATAAGTAGAAATCAATCAGGTAATGCTACATTCAAAATATGAGCGGGAAAGAAGAAAGCCATGATGCATGTAATAAGAAAATAACCATAAACAATGCATATGACTTGAAATCAAGAAATGTCACAAATGCAGCAAGAATAATGCAAACTATTAACAGCAAAAAGAGAAACAATACAGTATTACAAGCATTATTTGGGGTGAGGGACAAGTGTACTAACATTACGTAATCTGTAATTTCAGCAGTTATTCAGCCTTAAAATCAGGACGGGTTTAGTTTTTTTATTCGCCCTGCTACTGATTCCGGTAAAATAAAAACTTGGGGCGACAGGTAAAAGGTCAGCTTTTATTGAAAAGCTTGAGTGTGCTGATCAAAACCCTTGAAAAACCTGTGTTTATTAAACAATTATCTCACATAATAACTGTCGAAAACCAATTAATCATACAAAACTTTTGTCTACTTCCAAAGCTCTTTGTCAAGTCGCAGAATCTGATGTGCCTAAACAATTCTTTACATACTTAAAAAACAAATCCTAGATGTAAATGTTACCTGACGAAACTGAGTTCAAACAAAAAATACACATCAATAACTGAGCAAAATCAGTGTTGGGACAGACTAACGGACAAGGGTAGATACACATGCCTCCCACGACTTTGGAGCATAAAAACTAAATTGATAAGAGTTACAACTAACAACAATGAAAGCCATGTTTCTTTTATGCAACACTCCACCTAAAAACGATGAGCACAGACGGAGAGACTGATGAATAAGGCAACCACTATTTGTACCCAACCCCCTGTGGAATTACAAACAACAAGTCATTGAAAAACAAGACAGCGGAATTATTAGAACCTCTCAAGATAAAGACAAACTTGATCAAATACTCATTGCTCACCATAAAGGCATGTAGATCTCATATATTATCTGTTATATTTAACTCTGTTATTATAAAGAATACATCTTATTGATATTCCCTTGCTACAAGTTTTATTTAAGTTTCTTATGTGGCATATGACCAGTAAACAAATGGAAATCAATGTCAAATAACATATCAAACTGCCTTAAATTAACTATTATATTTCTCTCAATTTATGTTATCAATAATAAGGATGAAAGTAAAAAGGTTGTATGTGAAAGTAAACAAAGAAGAAGATATAACATTTTTGCTTTCATCCGCACTATAAATTTTTCCGTATATTATGCAGATTTCTCAGGTGTTCATAGAAACAATAAGAGACTATCCTTTTCACCATATACACTTTTTAAAAATAGTTTTGGGCAGTAATTGTGAAGATTTCTGACTAAACAGTGCACCGCTACCAGTGTTGACCATTCTGCTGTATCAAACATATTGTTATAAAACTTTACCTCCTGTAGGAGACAAATTTTGCCACCAGCTAGTGTAGATAGCAGGCTTATAAAATGAGCGTACATTGCCGGGGTAACTTCCATCCGACCCTAGAAAACAAAATAATATCTCATTTAGTAAGGAAACTGTATGGGCTTTTATTCTTGAATACTGATTAATGCATTTTAGTAATGTAACTGAGGCCATTTGTGCAAAAAGAGTACATAAACCCTTTTACTCCATGGATATGCCTTTTTCCATATGGACAACCAGTGTAGATCTGGATCAGCTTGCTATCCATGCTGTTGGACCTTGATTTTCACAGTTCATTTCTTGGTCTCACAGACCTGTAGAATCTTAAGGTGAACAGTGTAGACCCTGATCAGATGGCAATCATATCCAGTGTCATATTTTTTCACTTAACTGTTGAAATAATGTGCGCTATTTACTGACTTAACAATGTAATGAGATGAAACATTATTGTTTCATTTACATATGACAGTCATGTTTCCATTACAGTACCCTCTAGTTTATGAAATGGTTAAAATGTGATACAAATGGTTTCTTGTTTTTTAACCCTTTTTTTCATATATAAACCTTTATGGTGTTGGTGATAAGTGTAGATCCATATCAGCAGCACATCAGTGCCTTCTGATCAGGATCTATTCTGTTTACCTATAGATTTAATAGCTATTTGTGACAAAGAAGTGACCATGTACACAGGTTTTATCACATGTGCCAAGAGTGCAGATCCATGTCATCTGATCAGGATCTATGCTGTTGGCTTCTTGGTCAGAAATAACCTGATGATTCAAAAAGTGAGCAGTGCAGATCCTGATCTGATGGCATGGATGTTGTGACTGATGTAGATATACACTGTTCACCCAAGAATAACAGCCGTATCCCATGGAATATAAGTAAAAGAATTCCCGAACATCATTTCATATCAAATTTTCTCTACTCAGGCAGTGCACTTTCCACCACCATGATGTCCTTGTGGCTAATTACTTGTAAATAGTCCACCGGAACTTCCTACTCGGGCTAGTCAGACAATGGCTGACACTAAATAGTCCCAATTTTTTTGCCTTTTGGGGGCATTAAATGGCTAGTATGGCCTGAAAGGAACATGTTAAGTAAATGAGATGCTTTTACTGACACACTGATAGCAAATTTATGTTTGGAAATGCAGTATATGAAAAAAGGCCCTGGTTTTAGGACGGCATATGTAAAACAGTTTTGAAGTTCACACAGAAGTGAAAAAAACAGACCACCGGTTTCAAGGTGTCAAATCTCTGTTAATTGATACATGACCCCTACTTTTCTTGCTGGAAATGGACAGTAGAAACAATTAGCTTTAAAAGCATGTAAGTTAGCCCTTATTAAAATGGTACCAGCTATGATTGCCAGCCTTTTGAAACATGTCATGTTTACTATAGTTTATATAGGGAAGTCTATTTACAGGTCTTACACCTATAAGAAGTACAAGTGGAGGGCAGAATTTGAATATTTATATTGTCTGCAATGTTATTTTCCACTAAAATTGTGTGCTGACCAATTTTAAGCAAATTTGAAAGTCAAAAATCAGTATAACTGTGTTACAGGAGGCAAACTTAGGTTTTAATTAGGTTTGGGGTCTTTTTTAACTGTTTTTGCCTTAAAAATGCCACAATTGATACCCTGTGTGGGCCATTTTGCATGTGTCAGCTCAAAAAGTGAGTTGCTTTTATTAGTTGAGATGTTTTACTATTATTCATAACCATGTTTTTGAGAAATTTGATGTTTTTCAATTTTTATTAGAAAGAAATGAATTCTTAGGTTTAGGCGCTTGGCCGCAAACGCGTACCAGAATAGGTGGTGTTGGAAAATTCCTCATATTAAGTTCATTTTTGCTAACTGAATGCTGAAACTTGGTAGATATATTGCAAACATCATATTATTGAATAAAAACAGAAAATAAAAGATATTGAAAAACACAAGTTTTCTTATAGGCTAATTACTTGTAAATAGTCCACCGGATCTTCCTACTCGGGCTAGTCAGACAATGGCTGACACTAAATAGTCCCAATTTTTTTGCCTTTTGGGGGCATTAAATGGCTAGTATGGCCTGAAAGGAACATGTTAAGTAAATGAGATGCTTTTACTGACACACTGATAGCAAATTTATGTTTGGAAATGCAGTATATGAAAAAAGGCCCTGGTTTTAGGACGGCATATGTAAAACAGTTTTGAAGTTCACACAGAAGTGAAAAAAACAGACCACCGGTTTCAAGGTGTCAAATCTCTGTTAATTGATACATGACCCCTACTTTTCTTGCTGGAAATGGACAGTAGAAACAATTAGCTTTAAAAGCATGTAAGTTAGCCCTTATTAAAATGGTACCAGCTATGATTGCCAGCCTTTTGAAACATGTCATGTTTACTATAGTTTATATAGGGAAGTCTATTTACAGGTCTTACACCTTGTTCTGAGCTGGGAGATGAGTTTAAATGGAAACAACAACAACAACAATCAAGCAAGTGCAGATCATAATTAACATCCCAATACTCAGGAATTAAATGTTTATATCTCAAAATAATGTATTTGTCTAAACTGATGTTTATTATGTTCTAAAACAACAATTTTTAAAATAATTGTTATCTTACATACATCACCCAGTCCCAACAAGTCATGTCTAGGATTATATGTGATTATATTAAATAAATAATACCACACCTCTGGACATCCTATGGCAGAGTCAAAACCAGCTGACACTAACACAAGTTCTGGGGAAAACTGAAAATATAGATTAAAAACAAGATGTAATATTACAGTAAATATAACTTTCTGTTTTAATGGTTTTTTTAACCTTTTGCCCCACATATATACAAGTTTAATTGCATGTGTGATCAGTGAAGATTCAGATCAGCTGGCACATCCATGGGATCTAATATTGATCTACACTGGTAACTTCTTGGTCAGATATAGATTGTAACCTAATGAATCTTGAGCAAACAGTGTAGATCCTGGTCTGATGGTACAGATGTGCTGGCAAGTCTGGATCTACACTGTTTGCACATAGGATAACATCTATAAGCCTTGGGGTAAACGGTTTATCTGTGCACCATTTTTAAGATTGCAAGTCTCACTAAAAATGGATAGGTTGTATAGGGAAGATCAATTGCAGAACTTGGACTGGGAGTCCATGGCTCAAGAGGTTATTAAGGGGAGTTAATTCAGACCGAATGTCCATATGAGCTCTTGAGCAGAGGTTATTAAGGGGAGATAATTTACAGATATTAGACCTAGAGTCCATGGATCAAAATCATTAAACTGTGGCCAGTCCAATCTCTAGCAACTGATTGTATGGAACTGAGTACAATCTCTTAGCAGACCAATTACAAGAAAGTGTTTCAAAACTGCTTTTTACTATCAGTTTTTTAATATTTGGCTTTGCTCATTATAAATAAATAAATATTTTTCTACAAAAACCTCTCATATAAAATGCAAAATGTTGGCATGAAAGTAATTTTCTAAAGGTAATCAAATTAGTTAGTTTACCATTTTATCATGCACGTTAAATTGATTAAACTTACCACATAGGCTATAGGAAGTATCAGCTGTTGAAAGATAGCCATGTACTCTTCACTTACCTCATAGGCTATAGGAAGTATCAGCTGTTGAAAGATAGCCATGTACTCTTCACTTACCTCATAGGCTATAGGAAGTATCAGCTGTTGAAAGACAGCCATGTACTCTTCACTTACCTCATAGGCTATAGGAAGTATCAGCTGTTGAAAGATAGCCATGTACTCTTCACTTACCTCATAGGCTATAGGAAGTATCAGCTGTTGAAAGATAGCCATGTACTCTTCACTTACCTCATAGGCTATAGGAAGTATCAGCTGTTGAAAGATAGCCATGTACTCTTCATTTCCACAACCAAGCTGAAAATGATCAGTAAAAATTAGCAAGTTAAATCCTTTTCTTGATATATATGCCTTTTATCGCATTTGCGAACAGTGTAGATCCAGATCAGCCAGCACATCTGTGCCGTTCTAATCAGGACCTGAACTGTTCACTTTTGGTAGAAATAACCTAATAAATCAAAAAGTGAACAGTGCAGATCCTGATCAGATGGCATGGATCTGCTGGCTGATCTGGATTTACACTGTTTGTACAAGCCCTGAAATGGATGAAAGGGTAAAGTTTATCAAGAAAATATTAATCAAGAAAATATAAATTACCATCACTTTTCACGTTCAACTTTTAACTGATGATCAATCAATTACATATTTACATTACAGGTCTTTCTTTAAAGTGACACTCCATAATATTTTAATCATTTCAAAAAAAAGTTAATATCAACGCAAAAAATATAAATACAAAAGCGCCACGTGATATGATGTTGTTATCATGCACGTCCAAATTTTTGGGGTCGACATTACTTCCGAGCGATAAGATGTTCATTAATATTCAGTTCGTCACGTGATTATTGTTCATAACAAACACTATGACAGATAGCAATGTAACAGAGCGTAAAAAGGTGAGAGATATCTGTCTGCAGTCAAAATGTATTTTCGCCAGGCTCATATTTGTTTGTACTCTGGAGGGTTGGCGATTATTTCATTATGTTTACATTAGACTGTGCAAGCTTACGCATAATTAATCAGCCTTATTTGCATCTCATGTGGTGAGGCATCAATTTTTGTACTTCATAACAATATTCATGTTAAATAAGTTAACAAGTGGAATTTCTTGGACAAGTGTGTGTGTGTTTTATCTGTGGCGTTATTAATTCTAATAATTTTCACACAAAAACATACTTTTTATTAACACTTTTTTTCATAATTAATAGAAAGTCACTTCAAACTAAAAAAGTTTGTTAATAAACTTTAGATTGTTGTATAAATAACGCAATAACAGAGCTATAAAGGGGAATAAACAATTAATTGTAATAGCATGTAGTAAATTTTTATAACTTAACAAAATGATACAGCCTAGTCACGGTCTTTTTACATTAACTGAATCTGAAAGCAAACAGTGTAGATCCTGATAAGACAGCACAGATGTGCCGGCAGATCTGAATCCACACTGTTCGACCATGGATAACAGTCCAGAGGGTGATTACAGGGTGTTGAAATTACTTTGGGTGAAGGTTTTAGTTAGGGGCTCCCTGTGAATGATGAATATACTATTAACCCTCTCCTCTACAGATATACCTTTATTGCATTGGCAAACAGTTTAGATCCAGATCGGCCAGCACATCTGTGCCATATGATCAGGATGAAAACTGTTTGCTTTTTGCTTAGTTAGTTTATTTCTGACCAAAATGCGATTAGTGCAGATCCTGATCAGACTGCACCAATGTGCCAGCTGATCTGGATCTACACTGGTCGCACATACGTGAAAATGCGTACCGGTATATACAGACGAAAGGGTTAATCTAGGATATTAATAACCACAGAGACTTTTCAGCATTAGCATTATGATACAGTGATATCAGGATCACATTATTATTGAAGAATAACAATGATCTGAATTCCAAAACTGTCAATCCAAAATAGGGTGAATACCCCTTTGTCCATAAAAATAGGTTTTATCACATGTGTGAACAGTGAAGATCCAGATAAGAAGGCACATGCATCGTGTCTGATGAGGATGTACACTGATCAGGATGTAAACTGGTTTTTGGTTAGCAATAATTAAATAAATCTAAACGCAAAACAGTGTAGAACCTGAAACTATGGTACAGATGCCAGCTGGTCTGCTTATACAATTTGGAACCATGGATATCAGCCATATCCCATGGATTTAAGGGCTAGATATTGAGTCTTACCTGATTTAACGGTATATTGATATTGTACCCCTTCCCTGGTCCTGTCCCAATGAAGTCATAATCCGACTCCCTGAGATATGGCCACTCACGACCATAAGCATAATTATGGATGGATATAAACAGCACCCTGAAATTTGGTAAAAAGTCTCTCCATACATATAGTCAGTACTGTTATCAATAAAATAACCCGTTACCGATGTCACGCAGTAATGGTTACATATATCAGGGCTATCCAATCAACCTTTTTTGGAATTGTCCCGGTAAGCTCAGTGAGTTGCGTCGCAGGAATTGCAGGCTAGGCACTGTCGCTGTGATGGTGTGGGCTCTCAGCTAGAGACACTATCTTTTTTTCTATTTTCATATGAACCTGACCATGTTTGATATACTTGTCAGAGGGGCAAGGGGTTCAGTTATATATGCCCTAGCATAAATGTGTGCAGTTTTAATATTCTCAGAAGATTTGTGCCCAAGGTTATAAAACTTAGCATGGAAACCAGTCTCAAATCTCAAGCATCTGATTAGCTGAAATAGTGACCAGTCACCATTTCAGCCAATCAGATGCTTGAGATTTGAGACTGGTTTTTAATCTCAGCTTTTGAACCTTCGGCCAAGAATCTTAAATTCAGCTTGGTTTTTTTTGCGAAAAATTGAGGACACAATTAGACCTGCACAAAATGAGCCATGCCATGTAAAAACATGTTTTCGATGATATTTTTGACATTTTTAGATGTTGATTTTTTTTTTTGGTAAATAAATAACAATTCCCTTTTGTTTTTCAATCACTATTAGATGATATTGTTAAATAATTTTTAACAATAATTAAATATTGTTTACAGCTAAAGGCGTAATAAGCAATGTCTTCTGCTCACCTTTGTGATGTCATTTCAAGGAATGATATCAGTATCCAGAAGACATGTTTTCACATGGCAATCAACAACAAAAGGTCGGAGGCCAGAAGGTGATTTTTTCATTTCATTTTTATATCAGTTCTACAGTCAATTGGTAAATCGAAGATACATCAATATACAAATTACCCAAACAAATTCATGGAAATTTCTTTGCAGGATAATAAATACACACAATTCAAGTCTGGGTTTGCAGTCATAATAGATTCTGACAACATCAGTACACTGTTATGTGATTTTTTTTAATCATTATATGATATTTGTTTGTTACCATTTACATGTATATATATTTTTTTACATTTCATTCTACTTTCAAAGTCAAAGGTGGTTCAGCGGTGATCTAGAGGTGGTTCAGCGGTGATCTAGAGGTGGTTCAGCGGGATGGCTCAAATCCCTCAGGTGGTCCTTGAAGTAATTTTTAATTTTCATGAGGATTTAAGCCAGAAAGTTGGAAAATCATGTTACTACATGTAGCCATAGAATGCCCCCCAAAAACCCATTCTGGAAATCCTGCATATGACCCTGTTTACCAGTATATAAAAGATGTAAAACATTCTTACCTTGGGTCATCATAGAACATGTACTGTGTGCCTTGCCCATGGTGAACATCCCAGTCCACTATCAATATTCTGAAAAAAGGTTCAGGGAATAATATACTTGAAAAATTTCCAACTAGACTCCAAGTAATAATTTTGCAAATGCCCGAAGCATTACAAAGCATTATGCTTGACTGGTGTAATAGGTAAACAGATATTTGAATTATAATAGGTTCTTATTACAAAAATTGTCTTGTTATTAATAGGGTAAACAAAGTTTACACACAATATTGAACACTTATGACCTACTGGTACACGGTTCTGTTTATTGTCATGGCTTTGCGAAACTTTATATATGAGAGTGTGTATCATAATTTATTTTACCCATGCTATCATTTGTACACTGAAATGACTTCTCTACACAGTATGAACAAATTATTATAATTTAAGAATATTTTAATTTCAAAACAATCGTGTAAAGCTTAGGATATTTGCAAAAGTTTAAAACACCCCTATGAATAATGAATGGACTTGCTCAAACTGAGAGACAGGTAAGTCCATTACTTAAATGTGGTAATTCAGCAGGTAAAAGGTAACATGTTAAAACAATATGCAATTATCATGCTCTAACTGTCCAAACTTACATGAAAAATTGACTGATAGGCGAGCCTATCTTAATACTCCTTTCTGAAATTTAAAGTAAACCATTTGTCTTATGGCTGTATCGACTTATGGCTGAGTATATATGGTACCTCTGGAGCTTGAACTCAACCAGGGCCATCTGAGCAGCTGTAGCAACATTGTTGAGGTAGCAATACCCACAGAACAAATCGTACTGGCCATGGTGTCCTGGTGGGCGAATTATTGCCATGCCATTTTGTACCTGAAAGTTTTAATTTCTAAATAAATATATGAAAGTGGGATGACTTCTACATGTCATATAGGTTTAATTTTGCATGTTTATTTTGTACTAGCAGGTAAATGCTCAAACCTGAAGCTCCATTCAATAAGAAGATACATCAAGAGGATGTTGAAATTAATTTAACCCTTTCCTCCATAAATACGCATTTTTATGCATATGCGACCGGTGTAGATCCAGATCAGCCGGCACATCCGTGCCATCTGATCAGGATCTGCACTGGTTGCATTTCAGTCAAAAATAACCTAACGAATCAAACAGCAAACAGTCAAGATCCTGATCAGACAGCAAGGATGTGCAGGCTGATCTGGATTTAAACTGTTCGCCCATGCAATAAAGGTGTGTCTGTGGACGAAATGGTTAATTAAAGGTGATCTTAGTGCTGCTACTATTTGTATTTTCTCTGATTTGTTATGTAGCCAGTCGATAACATATATTTCTTATGATCAATATGTATATGATTTTTCAGACCATGACGGTTTATTTAAAGTTAAGTATAGGAAGTGAATAACTAGGAAAGGAAAATGTCAGAGCAATGCAGTAAGTGTTAGCAAAATTGATCAGCAATTCGACAAGAAAACAGTCCGACTTGACAGCCAATAATCATTGCCCGACCAATATCTGCTATTTAATCCTAAAATAAAATAGTAATTTCTACTGAGTCATCTAAACGATAAAATTCATAATAGCACTTGATCATCATTGTATTTGTCCCATACAAAGACCTATATATTACGTATAAAGGTCTTTGTTCCATATAAAAATAGGGAATGCATTTTAACGTTGGATAAGGTTACCTCTTCTCGCAAAACAGCTTGTACAAGATCCAAACATCCACCCAAGGCTAGCCGGCTGTTTTCATATATTATCTATAACACAAAAACACAAAAAATAGCAACTTAATGCAGATAATAATTACAAGTTTGTTACAAGAATAACAGATATCTGATTGGCTTATTTTGGTCATGTGACTGTGTTTCATTTTTCAGTGAAGCAGATGGCGATATTACTACATATATGTGCAAATGTATACAACATAATCACAACATCTTATTCAATCAATGAGAAATTGTAATGTAAATGTAATGATATTGGGTACAGGAGTCAGAATCTTTCCTATCTAGCTTAATATCATCATCATCATCATCATCATCATCTACATCAGCACCATCACCACTATCAGCAACATTGTTATCATCATCATCATCATTACTAACATAACCACCACCAACACTATCATCATCATTGATTCATCATCATCATCAACAACATCATCATTATCATAATCAGTCTATAATACCATAATCATCACCACCATCCTCATCATCTACAAGTTTTGTATGTAATTACCGGATGAAAATAGATAAAATCATATTTTTGTGACATTGACTTCAGCTCTTCTTCAGTCATATGTTGTGTCTCTTTGAGTTTTTCCACCAGTTCCCTCGAGTGTTTTATCAACATTTCTGCTTCTGTGGCCTCTCGGCACTAAAAAAGAATCAAACCAGACCAAGCCATGATTTCAACCAACACTGACACAGCAATGCAGACTTTTAACACTTTAACACCAAGACTGAAAAGCATACTGTTTACAATGAGTTGTTGGGAGTTGTATTGTATTGTTAGGTTGTTTTTATTTGTTAACCCTTTCCTCCATAATTATATACACATTTTTATCATGTGCAACCAGTGTAGATCCAGATCAGCCGGCACATCCCTGCTGACTGATCAGGATCTGCACTGGTCGCTTTTTGGTCTGAAATAACCTAATAAATCAAATAGCGAACAGTGCAGATCCTGATCAGATGGCACGGATGTGCCGGCTGATCTGGATCTACACTCTCCGCTGTCGCAATACAAGTTTATCTACGGAGGAAAGGGTTAATATAACTCTTGACTTCATGCAATATGGCTGTTATTCCATGGTGAACAGTGTAGACACTGATTGCATTTAGGTTATTTCTGAAAAAGTAGCAAACACTGTAGACCCAGATCAGACAGCACAGATGTTCCAGCTGATCTGGATGTACATTATTTGCATTGCAATTATAGCCTGAATATATGGAATTTATGGAACACAGTACACATGTACTGAGCATCAATTTAGAACGTTTTCCATTTACCTCTTATTTTGCATGTTTGAGGCTGAACAGTACATGCTGGAAAATGTTTGTAGACAAAGCTTATGTTTCATAAAACAATGTGAAATCACTGCATTTAACAAGGCCATCACCAGAGCATGATCAATAATTCTAAATGCGTATTTTATGACAAACATTGCTTTACCAGAAGATGTTCAATTAAAATAATTACAATGAATCATTTTTTCTCCGGTATCAATAAACCTTTTCCTCTATAGATAAACCTTTATTGTGTGTGCGACAGTGTAGATCCAGATCAGCCGGCACATCTCATCACTGCCATCTGATCAGGATTCAAACTGTTTGCTTTTTTATTCATTACTTTATTTCTGACCAAAATGCGACCAGTGTAGATCCTGATCCGAAGGCACTAATGTGCTGGCTGATCTGGATCTACACTGGTCACACATGCATAAACGTTTGTATATATGGAGGAAAGGTTTAAGCTGCTTTTCGCAATTCAAAGTCTCAGAAGTGGTTATTATTAATTGTCATACTACAGGTATTTAATCCTTTCCTCCATATATATGCATTTTTACGTCTGTGTGAACAGTGTAGTATTAAGAAGCGGAATTTACACTCCTTGAATGTTGGGGAATTAACTCAAGAAGTTGTTTTGTAAAAGTTCCACTGCTTTATTTGTATATGAATTTCATACACAATAACACATAAGTCAAATACACTGGAAGTCCAAGTGATTCAAGTTCAACAGATCTTATACAATAGTTTGGTAGATCCAAATTTGATAAGATAATTAATAATGTCGGTTTGCAATATCCACACTTTAAATTAAATGTCAAGTTGGAAAATCCAATCTTATAAAAGTAAATACTGCTGGAAGGTCCAGTAGATGCTTATTGTTTAGAAGGTAAATCCATTCTGCTAGACACTTTGAAATTAAGTTTTAACAACAACTTTGATAAGGCGGGGCTTAATGCCCATGTGATCTAATTTGCATAAAGAATCCTGCATTAATTTCTGCCTAATACATGATTTGCAGTGACAGGTAATCAATATGTAAGATAAACCATTTTAGCACCTTAATGATAATAATCTTTAACAAAGTTATATAATATTAATTGCTATGGAAACACAGTATGGTTTCAGATAGACATAACAATTAGTTGTCAAAAAGTTTTGACATCTACAACTTAATAGTCCAGTCTTCTAAATCACAAAGAGACAAAGATATTTCTAGCTTGGCTTATGATAAGATAGATATACAGATAATACAATTAAGGTGTCTAGTGCTTGTGGCATTTACAATTTTCTTAGCACATTGATTAAATTAACAAAGTGTCAAATAGCTTGACACATCATAATAATGATAATAAGTTGTTTTCTATCAAACTTTAAGTAAAATAACTGAAATGCAAAAATATGAAATATTTGCAGCATAATAATTCCCTCCTGCTTTGAAGACTTTGGTCCCCAAAGTTTAAATAAGGATTAAATACCCAATTAAATTGTTCACAATTCCTGGTGAAATTTTGAAATGCAATTTAAAAGTATAATGATTACATTTAGATAATTATAAGCACTTCTTCAGGTCCTATATGCTTTTGGCATCAGAATTGTTAACACTAGTATGAAAACTTAGGAACTGTCATAGTCGTATAATACATCCATTGCTGACACCCCAGTTTCCTGTTCCAGTTCCATGAGTAGGTTTTCAAGAGGCATTTCCACTGATGGCAACCGTTCGTCGTATTTTCTAGGAGCATTGCAACAAAATGTAAAGTGGTTTTCCTTTTTGCATTGGAAACACTCATTATCATTCGCCAAACATTGAGATCGATGATGATAATTTGAAGAACCACACCTTTTACAATAGAAATTCTTAATGTTGTGAGGCTTAGCACTTTCACATTCACGATAGAATTGGCCAGCAATTGTTGTGAATTCAATTTCAAGTCCATTTTTAATGGAACTAACATAATCCAGTTGTTGTAAGGTATCAACAAGAAGCTTGTACAGCATTTGTTTCTCTTCTGAAAGTTTAAGTATTGTGTTTTTGTCCTCTGAAATGTTAGAATTCAGTTTCAAGTTTTGAGCTTTTACTTCTGTGATTTGTTTTTGAAGATCTTCCTGCTGAAGAAGGCTCTGGTTGTAACTGTGCAGCTTTTCAGTTAAGGAATTTATATCAGTTTTGCATTTGTCCAGCTGAAACTGTGCTATGTAGGAGTCTCGCTCAGCATATTGCTGTTCCTTCTGGACTAATAGTACACAGTTCGAGAGTTCCTCATTTACCAGTTTCAGCATTCTGTTCTCCTTTTCAAGAGCATTTAGTTGTCTTAGAGACTGATTGTTCGGAAGACAGTTTTGTAGTTCATCATTTGGAAGGTTGTAAAATGGCATCATGGCACATGCTGTCTTTCTGGCACGGAACTCTAGAAGACGCTGAATATCACGCTGACGCTTTTTGGCTGATCTGTGCTGTGCTGGCTTATTTCTAGTTGAAATTGCTGCATTGGAAATGTTTTGGTCCACATGAGGCTTAATATTCCTCTGTACACTTGGATTGTTGTAATATCCATGTAGTTGACAGAAACACCTTTGATAACAAACTGCTCTGCAGTGGTGTTGTTGGAAGTTATATCCACAATTTGGTGTTTTGTAGTAAGCACTCATTTTCACTTGGCTTGAAAGGATCCGAGAAAGTTAGAACAGCTAAAAAGTGTTCTAGCCCGATTCAACCACCAGTTATTAAGAAGCGGAATCTACACTCCTTGAATGTTGGGGAATTACTCAAGAAGTTGTTCTGTAAAAGTTCCACAGCTTTATTTGTATATGAATTTCATACACAATAACACATAAGTCAAATACACTGGAAGTCCAAGTGATTCAAGTTCAACAGATCTTATACAATAGTTTGGTAGATCCAAATTTGATAAGATAATTAATAATGTCGGTTTGCAATATCCACACTTTAAATTAAATGTCAAGTTGGAAAATCCAATCTTATAAAAGTAAATACTGCTGGAAGGTCCAGTAGATGCTTATTGTTTAGAAGGTAAATCCATTCTGCTAGACACTTTGAAATTAAGTTTTAACAACAACTTTGATAAGGCGGGGCTTAATGCCCATGTGATCTAATTTGCATAAAGAATCCTGCATTAATTTCTGCCTAATACATGATTTGCAGTGACAGGTAATCAATATGTAAGATAAACCATTTTAGCACCTTAATGATAATAATCTTTAACAAAGTTATATAATATTAATTGCTATGGAAACACAGTATGGTTTCAGATAGACATAACAATTAGTTGTCAAAAAGTTTTGACATCTACAACTTAATAGTCCAGTCTTCTAAATCACAAAGAGACAAAGATATTTCTAGCTTGGCTTATGATAAGATAGATATACAGATAATACAATTAAGGTGTCTAGTGCTTGTGGCATTTACAATTTTCTTAGCACATTGATTAAATTAACAAAGTGTCAAATAGCTTGACACATCATAATAATGATAATAAGTTGTTTTCTATCAAACTTTAAGTAAAATAACTGAAATGCAAAAATATGAAATATTTGCAGCATAATAGTAGATCCAAATCAGCTGTCACTTCCATGCCATCTGATCTGGATCTGCACTGGTTGCGTTCTGGTCAGAAATAACCTAATGAATCAAAAAGCGAACAGTTTAGATCCTGATCAGATGGCACATATTTGCCGGCTGATCTGGATCTGAACTGTTAGCCCATGCAATAAAGGTGTATATGTGTATCTATGGAGGAAAGGTTAAAGCCTCTAATGCAGATAAATGACACAGACATTTTGGAATAATTGGTACATTGCTGGACCTATTGCGAATGAACTATACAACGACAGTAACCAATAACAAACTTCGGCTTTAAATATATTCACTGGTACACTAACTGTGTAAGAATATTACACCATATTTACTTTGTTTACAGGTATTCTACAGTAAAACTTATAAATGTTGATATCTGAAAAGACTTACCAGGGCTTTTTCAGTGGATTTAGGGAAAAGGGCCCTTTCCTGAATCAGGAATTTTTATGCGATAAATAGTCAAATTTGGCGAATAAAAAAAAAACAAATCAAAACAATTTGGGAAATTTCAACATTTATTATTCTACTATACAGCTCGTCTTTCTTTGCTGTTGGGGAAAATATTACAGAGCTCTTGAGAAACATTGTAGTTTTCACAGATCATTGATCAAAACTAAACAAAATATTCATGTTAATTGAAAAGTCTCTTGATTAATATACAATTTCTTGTTTATTTATTTATTTCTAGTTTTTTTTATATTTGAAATTTTTTTCGTGAAATTGACAAAAATCGTCACTGTTTGGCATTGGGAATGGGGCCTATATTCAGCCCTGTGATACAGGTTGACAATGCCGTGCTTACTATTTTTGTTCCGATACATTGCCAGGCACCTTTAATATTACTTTAAAAATTTAAGTCTGGTAGATTGCCTTTTCAATCTGATCAGGTATGCAGACAAAAAACTATTAAACAGTAAGATCTGAAAGGAAATGTTTATGAAAGTTTTTGAGATTACGGTTTTCTACAAACCATGTGAACATGATTTCAATTGTTCATGTGGTTTGGGGTAATCATCACAGTAAAAATTAATCACTTTTTTTGCATCATGAATTTTACTGTTAATCGGGAGATGAACTTTACCTGAACACGAAGGCACTGATCCACCAAGTTGTATTTCTGGCAAACAGCAAATGGTTCTGTAACTCGTTCTGGCATCTCGGCAAATTTGGTGTTCCATACATTGTAATGTCTGCTCAACCGTTCATCATACACCAGTCCTGTGCTGAAATAAAACCTATTTACATTTTACAACATGGCCTTTTATCCAGTGACCGGAGTATAGATCCAGTTCTGCTTAAATATCCATGCAGTCTGATCTGGATCTACACTGTTCACCTCTTAGTCAGAAAAAAAACCTTGTGAATTTAAAAGTGAACAGTGTAGATCCATATCAGACTACACTGATTGGAAGGCTGATCTGGATCTACAGTTTAAGCTTTCAATTTGAGATTTTGAAAAATCAAAGTATTCTAGGAGATTGGTAGCCTCTACATTATAATTTTACCATTTTATTTCCCTAGTTTGCTAACTATTTTATAGCAGTATAAATAGATAGATCTAAATATACCACTTAGTGTAGATACTCGTAGGACATTTATTGCATCTAGCTTTCATACTTCAACTGTTACATGAGATTGTGACTTATTCTAGGATAATGATACTTAACCCTTTCCTTATAGGCATTTTTAAGCATGTGCCACTAGTGTAGATCAAGATCAGCTGGCACATCTGTGCCATCTGATCAAGATCTGCACTGGTTGCATTTTGGTCAGAAATAACCTAACAAATCATAAAGCAACAGTGCAGATCCTGATCAGATGGCATGGATTTGCCAGCTGATCTGGATCTACACTGTTCGCCCAGACAAAAATGGTGTGTCTATGGAGGAAAGGTCTAATGATTTCATCATTTTATTTCCGTAAATTGCTAACTATAATGTATATTTCCCGGGATATCATACATGCCATACCATATCCTGTACATGTACAATATACATGATCAATCATATGACTGATTTACCGAGGGACCGATTTTGTTCACACTGATTAAAAACAACAACAACACTGGAAACATTCAGTAATGCTTTAGTACTGTTACGGACTTATAATGAACAAAAATCTTACCGGAATCGATGCATTTTTCCTTCACCTTTTACAAATGACGATTCTAAATCAAAGGGACGAAACTCATGCAAACTTGCACGTTTTTTGAGAAATCTAGTGAGAGGTGATATCAACAATAGGTGGTCGCCCGTTCACCCGTTCAAAGTTTAGGATAATATTAGGTGGTCACCCGTTCAAAGTTTAGGATAATATTAAATAGGTGATATCGTTTATTCATAAAATAGTACTATAAAACACCCAATTGCTTAGACTTATCTTTTATCTAGTAATTTCAATAGGCCTAAAACTCTTTAAAATCAAAGAAATATCTATATATTGTTGCTAAAACACTATTGATTTATTGATTTATAAAAACATTAACACATATCCTTTTACTTGTTATTTTCCATTAATCTTCTGTTCCATGCCGTTCATTTCACGTCTTCAGTAAGAACAATCACTTAAACATGAGAATATCCATATATTTTTTAAGTTTGCTGAACAGGGGGTCCAACGTATTTGGTTTTTTCGGAAAAGTAAGTGAGCGACATGTTCTCTGCGGAACAAAATGGCGGAAAATTGTGTGATTTGGTGCATTTCAGGAGATATTTTGACCTGGTAAGTAGATTTATATCAATGTTATCGTAATATAAATACGCCTACCCGGAGGCCAGATGTGTAAGCTCCACTCGGTTTTTTAACTTATGTTTCTAGAGGCCTAAACAAAAAAGTTATTGAATGTATAAACTGAAAGATTGTTTGTTTACAAAGTGAAAATAGAAAATTTTGTGACTTAAAACTGTATTTTTAGTCAAAATATAACGTTCTTGGACCTATTTTAGCGAAAGTATTATCGAGTTTTTGCATATATTTCTTCACGGCGGCTTTTGCACTTTACATGGGTACTTTATGGCCAATTTTTTATGTTCAAACACCTTAAATGTTTGGCGTGGAAGCGGTAAGCATGTTTTTGTTCGGTGCAGAATCTGAATAACACACTCATACGCGTTTATATAAGTGAAAGTAAGGCACTGACAAATGTTAAAAATCAAACCAAAAGCCAATATTTTACCCAAACACACGGATGTATTTATAATATCAATTAGAATCTACCTACCCATTCTCGTGTTTGTTTGTGTGTGTGTGCGTGTGTGCGCGTATATATAAATCTATACCCCGATATAAATTTCTTACCGGTCCAGTCTCTTTTCTTATTTTAGCTGGAATAATAAGTTGTATCTAAGGTTGCACCTGTAGAACCGCAAGTTGATTCGGGATGGGTAAACGTCATTTCACTATGCCCCGTATGACGCTCAAGTCTGATTCCCAGGGCTCTTAACTTATTATGGGTAACACGCTTTTGTTGCCTCCTTCAGTAAGCAAAATTACTTCCATAATCGTTTTTATATTTAAAAAATAAAATGCTTTCCTTTTAACGTACACAAATCTCTAAATATTGTAAATATGACACAGAATATACCCAAACAACAATACCGAGCATAGCATTTTGTTATAAGGGTATTCCGAGAAATTTTGACAGGATTATCAGTATCTTGCATGAGTGTGAGGTGAAGATGGAAAAATCTGTCACCGAGGGGGAACTGTTTTGCGGGAACGAGGCTCTGCCGAGTTCCCGCCAAAACTGTTCACCCGAGGTGACAGATTTTTCTATCTTTACCGAATGTCCCATGCAATATACTTTTTCTTGCATACCTTTTACTGTTCATTTATGTATATGTATACAAACTAAATTTTGTTTCCTTACGCTGAAATATTGACGTAAACGTAAATCTTATTTTAATGACGTCACTAACTTGAATAAATTACGTCAGATACTTGAAGACTGTAAACTGTAAACGCGCTTCTCGACAAAAGACAATGGCACTTGACTGTGTATTCGGCGAGCAAATGCCTTGTGGTCGTAATTAAGGTGTCTAAATAAGTGGCAACTGGGCATATAAGACTGTAGAAAGTGGTCGCATTATGGAATATGTAATAGCGGGGTGGTCGTATAATCGATGCGAGCGACCATTGAATTATATAGGAAAAATCTGTTCTTTCAAAAAGTGCCCGTAACAGCGGGGTGGTCTTGAAATTGAGGTGGTCACAAGGCGGGAGTTTACTTATCAAGAGGTAGAATAATATACAAGTATAATATGTGGTAGATAATTTTGCATAACAAATACGCGATATGTTCGTATTTGGGTAACAAATCGGCTTATATTTTGATTATTAAGATTTGTTATCAGCTCGTGTCTTACTTTCACTTATATTAACGCATACGAGTGTGTTTTTCAGATTCTGCACCGAACAAAAACATGCTTACCACTTCCGAGCCAAACATTTAAGGTGTTTGAACATAAAAATATTGGCCATAAAGTACCCATGTAAAGTGCAAAAGCCGCCGTGAAGAAATATATGCAAAAACTCGATAATATTTTCGCTAAAATAGGTTTAAGAACGTTATATTTTGACTAAAAACTCAGTTTTAAGTCACAAAACTTGTTGAA
>JAZAYU010000059.1:647500-736518 GCA_038501625.1 Corbicula japonica | reverse complement strand
TTAGGTGGTCACCCGTTCAAAGTTTAGGATAATATTAAATAGGTGATATCGTTTATTCATAAAATAGTACTATAAAACACCCAATTGCTTAGACTTATCTTTTATCTAGTAATTTCAATAGGCCTAAAACTCTTTAAAATCAAAGAAATATCTATATATTGTTGCTAAAACACTATTGATTTATTGATTTATAAAAACATTAACACATATCCTTTTACTTGTTATTTTCCATTAATCTTCTGTTTCATGCCGTTCATTTCACGTCTTCAGTAAGAACAAAGACCTATATTATATATATAGGTCTCTGGTATGGTAAGAACAATTACTTAAACATGAGAATATCCATATATTTTTTAAGTTTGCTTGAAGTTAGTATATTATGCTTGTTGAGCATGACAGTGCACATATCATTATTTTCTTATTAGGAAACAACTATCCTTACCACACATCTACAAATCTAATTATGAAAATTGAGTGAAGCATGCTTTCTAATCGAATTTCAAAACTGATTGTACATGGAAAAACATATCTGTAATGTATCCGTTTAAAGCGGCGAAATTTGTTGTTGGCATCCTTCTTTCCCTAGAGACAATGGAGTCTGCACCTGAGTGTTTACTTAGTTGTGGTGCTACAGCGCCGGGTGTGCCTGAATAAGCCAATGCGAAAGCTGCATCTCCTGAAGCACTTGCTGCAAGTATAGTCAGTGGTGGGTACCAGTGTGGTAGCAGTGATTGGCTGTTCCTTTCCTTGCGCTGGATCTCTCTCTTCTCTCAGCCTGCTTGACGCCAGTTTTGACATTCGCACGCCTGCTAGATCAGTCGGAAGATGCTGTTTCGAGATCTGCTGGTTTGATATTGCACGACTTCAGATCCCTCTTGCAGACATCCTTGCAGCGCAGGGTTGGCCGACCGGTTTGCGGAGTTCAGGAGGCAAGCTCGCCGTAGAGGAAGTCCTTTTATATCCGGGCATCCGCCATCCTGTATACGTGTCGAGCCAGTGCGGGCGTCTCTGAGAGAGGGTGGCTGAGAGAGGGTGGCGAACATGCTTAACATTCCTGCCCGGGCCAAAACATCTGCGTTGAAGACGCGATCATACCAGGTGAAGCCAAAAAGTCTTCCGAGGTTGCGCATGTGTAAGGCGTTCAGTCTTTTACTCTTGGTGCTTGTACAGGCACCTTCATCTTTGTGTTAAGGGTCAGCATGGAGTTGTCCCACACACACATCGCTTGGAAGTCGATGACGGTTGCTGATTTTTACGTTGAGCTCGGCATCAAGGGATATGTTGTTGGAGATTGTGGAGCCGAGGTATGGGAACTTGTCTACCACCTCCAGGGTGTGATCGCCAATGGCAATTCTGGGAGTGGTGCTGACATCCTGAGCCATTATGTTGGTCTTCTTGAATCTGATTGTGAGCTTATTATGTGATGAGTCGCTGGAGGGTGGTTTCCGTGTGAGCAACAAAGGCTACATCGTCGGCAAATAGCATCTCCCGTATGAGCACCTTGGTCTTCGCTCTGAGGCGGGCAAGGTTGAAAAGCTTCCAGTAGCTCCGTGTGTGGAGGAAGATGCCGCTGAATGCATAATGCAGGAGCAGGGAGAAGAACATGCAGAAAAGTGTCAATGCCAGGAGCCCCCCCCCCCTTTCTCGCCGCTCTTGATTGGAAAGGGCTCCGATGATGTCCCGTCGTACTGAACAGTAACAGACCGTTTGTCATGGAATGACACGATCATCTCCAGAAGCTCGGGAGGGCATCCAGTCTTATGGATGGCGAAGAAACAACACCGACCAACCAAATCGAACGCCGTTGTCAACTCGATGAAGGCGAAGTACAGTGTTCGCGGCACTTTTCCTGCAGCTGCCTTAGGGAGAACACCATATCGATTGCCCGGAACCCACGCTGTGACTTGGGATATAGGCGGTCAGCAAGTACCTGCAGGAGGTTGAGAACTTCCCTGGCGAAGGCTTTTCCCACGATGCCCAATCGATCGATGATGGCGGTTTTCCTGGCGTCATCTACTCGCTGCGGTCGTCAGAGAGGCCAAAAACACTTTGCCGTAGGACTGGTGGCTTCTTATCACTTTTCTTTCGGTGTTTGCCTGGTGCTCAATTTTACAAGCCTTTCGATTTTGTCTAAAATTCACGCACCCGATGAACCAAGCAAGTTGTGGTGAGGTAGTACCTTATTGCCCGGGGGCTGCCCGAGTTGAGGTGGGTGGTAACTTCCCAATGGAGTCAGAGGGCTTCTCCCCACGCCAGGAGCGCCCAGCAAATGAGTCTGGACTGCTTCCCATGTCGAATCTGCCCTGAGACAGCGAAGCTGCAGTGACTTCCCCAGGTGCAAGCTAATGCGAGTGCTATGGAGATCCTAAAGAGCCGAGTGCCAGGATCCCCCTATTGGCATTGCTGACAGAGTCAGGTGGAAAGGCAAGCTGATACGGCCGGGCCAGCGCAGCTGCAAGAGGTCCCAGAAGGCATCGCAAAACTCAGCTGTCTGCCTACTGGTCTCCGTACCGGATTTTCTGTCTGGGTTTACTCTAATGCAATTGCCTTTGACTAGCCAAGGCAGACCTGCAAGGTGGCAGGAAAACTCGCAAAGCATCTGCCCACTGCCCATACTCATAAATATAACATAGAGCTGAAGACACAGACTGGGCTTACGTTATGGTATGGAATGGTGTAATTAACTTCGTTCAAAAAATTTAAGGGATCATGTTTTCGGGTCCAATATTTTTTAACAAAGTTTTAACTGTAGAGCATAGAGTGGAAGATTCACACAAATACTCATTATATTTACAGCATTTACTAATATAATTATATGCAATCTTACTATATTTTTTAAACTGTCGCCGTGACGGTACGGGTTCGATCCCAGGTAGAGGTAATATCATTTGAAATTCACAGTAGCGCTATTTGTGCAGTGTGGCGGCCGTACAAAGTCTCCCCGTACATCTAGTCAGTACTGTTATCAGAAAAATAACCCCTTACCAATGTCCTGCAGTGATGATAACGTAAACCAGGGCTAATTGGTTGCTTCGTCGGAAATGCAGGGCTAGGCGCTTTCGCCGTGACGGTGCGGGTTCGCTCCCAGGTAGAGGCAATATCATTGAAATTCACAGTAGCGCTATTTGTGCAGTGTGGCGGTCGTAAAGTCTCCCTGTACATTTAGTCTGTACTGTTATCAGTAAAATAACCCGTACCGATATCGTGCAGTGATGACTACGTATATCAGGGCTATCCGATCAACCTTTATGGGGTTGTCCCGGTTAGCTCACTTGGTTGCGTCGTCGGAATTGAAGGGCTAGGCGCTGTCGCCGTGACGGTGCGGATTCTCTCCCAGGTAGAGTATCATTTAAAGCAGGACCGGGTGAAATATTCCTGAAAAGGGGTTCGTTGGTGATAGTCTTTGGGAAGATAGAAGTTAATATCCAACTTTCTGACCAAAATCCCCTAAAATATTGTTTAAAACAAATAATAAACACCAAACTTTCTTAAATTTTACTGATAAAATTATCTATTCAATCTCTAAGAATAGTACTCAGGTTATAATTAGCCGGCAGAAAATGCACAATCATGAGAAAAGAATTAGAAATTTCTGTATATTTTAATGGGATTTCTTGTACTTTGCCTTCAGTTGAGGTACGGTAGTCTTTATAGCTTTTATGACATCCTCTGAAAATTTGTTAAGCTACATCCAATAAACTTTGATTAAGATTCACCTGTTTACTTACTATTATCAACTTTTCTTTAAATTTAAATTTCTTGGCAAATATGATGTGCACCAAAATAAAACTAGAATGTTGTGTTCCGCGGAACACATGTGTCGCCTGCATGGAAAAAATTGAAATGTGGGCCTATGTTTAATCATATATAATAAACATATTTTTTTAAGTTGAATTCATTTTCAATTCAATACTACACCACAGAACACATGTGTCATCTTAATTGCATTTAAAAGGGTAATAACTATAATAATGGTGAAACCCAAGTTATCATCTTAAAAAATTGGTTTGTGCATGCAGATGAGTTTTTCAAAGTATTAAGTGAATTGAACAAGTACTTTCCATTTTACAGGCAACACTAAGTTTCATGTTAAAGTTGCATTTGAAAGGGACATAACTAATAAAATATTCAAACAGGAGTTATAACTTTTGA
This sequence comes from Corbicula japonica, assembly GCA_038501625.1. Classification (NCBI taxonomy): domain Eukaryota; kingdom Metazoa; phylum Mollusca; class Bivalvia; order Venerida; family Cyrenidae; genus Corbicula; species Corbicula japonica. Next base: position 732,366 of record JAZAYU010000059.1, on the reverse strand, counting down.
AGTTGTCGATGGCACTGTTGATGAATACATAAAGTACTTTCAAACTATACACAACATTAAGTTTCATGTGAAATTTGCATTTGAAAAGAAAATAGTCAAACAGGAGTTATGATTCTTGTTGTAACCGATGTTGTTGTTGTTCATGAAGATGATATATTCGAAGAGTGAATAGGACAAGCACTTAAAAAGTTATAGGCAACATTAAGTTTCATGTTAAAGTTGTATATTAAAGGGACACAACTCATAAAATAGTCCATCAGAAGTTATCATTCTTGTTTTTCATAATGACGCTGTTCATGAAGATGATTTATTTCGAATATCAAGTGAATTTTCAAAGTTAAAGTCAACATTAAGTTTCATTTTAAAGTTGAATTTGAAAGGGGCATAACTCAAGTATAATCAAACAGGAGTTATGATTCTTTTTGTTACCAATGTTGTTGACCATGCTGATAATGTATTCCAAGTATGAAGTGAATAGGACAAGTACTTTCAAAGTTATAGTTAACATTAAATTTCATGTTAAAGTTGCATTAGAAAGGGGCATAACTGAAAAAATATTGAAACTGGAGTTATCATTCTTGTCGTCACAGATGGCATTGTTCATGCTGATGATATATTCCAAGTATGAAGTGAATAGGACAAGTACTTTCAAAGTTAAGGCAACATTAAGTTTCAGGTTTAAGTTGCATTTGAAAGGGGCATAACTCAAAAAATATTGAAACTGGAGTTATCATTCTTGTTGTCACAGATGACATTGTTCATGCTGATGATATATTCCAAGTATGAAGTGAATAGGACAAGTACTTTCAAAGTTATAGGCAACATTAAGTTTCGGGTTAAAGTTGCATTTGAAAGGGGCATTACTAAAAAAATTTTGAAACTGGAGTTATCATTCTTGTCATCACAGATGGCATTGTTTGTGCTGATGATATATTCCAAGTATGAAGTGAATAGAACAAGTACTTTCAAAGTTATAGGCAACATTAAGTTTCAGATTAAAGTTGCATTTGAAAGGGGCATAACTCAAAAAATATTGAAACTGGAGTTATCATTCTTGTCGTCAAAGATGGCACTGTTCATGCTGATGATATATTCCAAGTATGAAGTGAATAGAACAAGTACTTTCAAAGTTATAGGCAACATTAAGTTTCAGATTAAAGTTGCGTTTGAAAGGGACATAACTCAAAAAATATTGAAACTGGAGTTATCATTCTTGTCGTCACAGATGGCATTGTTCATGCTGATGATATATTCCAAGTATGAAGTGAATAGGACAAGTACTTTCAAAGTTATAGGCAACATTAAGTTTCAGATTTAAGTTGGGGGACTACCGGACGACGGCACCGACGACGACGACGAAGACGACGCCGCCGCCGGACAATAGCTTCCCTATGTGTCTACCTGCTATCGCAGGCGACACAAAAAAACACTCTATCAGTCATAATAAAGAACCAATATGCAGAAATCGTTCGGTTGCCCTGCTGAATATGTTAAGTTAATTTGACATTTACATGAAGCAGGTTCATGCATATGAAATTAGCATATAAACAAGAAAATATAACAAACGTGAGTGTTATAATATATGGACGACATTTGATGGAAATGTTAAATATTATATCACTTTTTCCAATTTCACAAATGTGAATGGAACAGTTAAAATATATATATAATATCCATTGTAAAGAACTAGTTATAGAATAAAAATAATCTTCTGCCTGAAATCAAAATGTAAAAACATATTTTCAAAATTAAACAAAAACATTTTAATACAACTCATTATTGGATATATTTGTTTTTCCCAAACTGTTTCAGATTGAAAATCTATGCGAGAAACAGGGTAAAAATATACCATAACTTTAAATGGATGAAAAGAGAACTCATATCACATATTTCTGCCCATGCAGCCTAACCCCGACTCGGCGCAACCAAATATTTACACAAGTAAACAATACAATTTCAATACATCCCAATATGTGCATATAATGTTTGTTGCGCCTAAGTAAGTCTCACAGTACATTTTATGAAATATGTGGTTTACAGACAATGGTGACCTAAATGACTTGAATACCATTTTATGAGCTTATAAGCATTCAACACTGATCTAATATGTAAATTTTAGTCAACTTCATCCGTATCCTCGCAAACATTAAAGGAACGAAGATTTTGTTGATTGTCAAATTTTGAAATTTTTGAAAACAATGTTTCTCGTCGTGCCGTTTCGAATGCAAAACAAGCCTTTTTGTCCTCAATAGTTCCTTCTGATTCCTTGTTTTGTACACTGCATCTTGAAGCCTTAACAGTAAAGCAAGGTATTTTGTCCTCGTGCAATGTTTGATTGCGTGCATCTAAACTTCCACTGCCGAAAAGCCGATCATCAGATATATTAAGTTCTTCTGATGTGCATCTGTTATCTTCAATAGAGCTTTGAGCACCATCTTGCTGTTGGTAACTGTCATTTAAAGAAAAATTCATTTTCATTTGGAAAATGCGTCCCTCTTCAGATTTCTCATGTTCTGATGAATGGGCAACTGAGTTGAGCTGATTGAATTGGCTGCGTGTGTTCCCGTTCCCACTATCGCTTAAGTGTACAGAATTTGACCCAGTTTCTTCCAAAACAATAGCTTTGTTTAGCGCTGGCTTTCGAACATCTACTGCTAATAAGTTTTCTGAAGATGTTTTATGCGTGGACGTCGCATCCTTTGATCGAGCGCCAGTAACGCTTTGTTCGTTATCTGCAGTTGACTCTACCCGATTTCTAAAATAAAGAAATAAGTGACGTTGAGAAACTTCAATAATATGTTGGTTCTATTGTCTAAGCTAGATTGTTTGTCAAGATTTCGTGGTAGTTATGCAAATCATTAAATAACTTTGATAACAATTACTACTGGCAAATGACAGTTGCTATGTGGGATAGGCAGTACTACTGCTTATGAAAAGATAAAATCAAACCGAGCATGCGGTATGTAATTAAACTCACGTTTATGTATGATGGTTGTATAAAACATTTGTAAAACATGATCTATTTAGAAACGCCTATTTGGTTCATCATGTTCTAAAATAAGCTGGAAACCTGCCAAAAATATTTTATTACCTGATCCCAGCGTCTCCCGATAATTCTTCGATTTCTTTTTCCTTCAAATCTGGTCTCTCCGACTTAGGAAATGCTGATCGCATTTTCCGACTCGACTCAGTGACTTTGTTTCCTTTTCCTAGCTGAACAATTTTGCAACCAACAAAGTTGTATACTTTTTCTTTTACTGGTTTCTTCTTCACGATAACTGTACTATAACCACTGTCATTGCTAGAATCATCACTGTCATCAGACCCATCTGAAATCAATTTGTGAATTTTACTTATATGATATTTAGAAAAAAATCTAAAAATATCTTAATACATGTATACTGCTTATACTCATGCAAAACAGACTCAACCAAACTTAGTCTGCAGTAATTTCGGGACATAAACTTATCCCATTCATAATTAAACCCATTTAAGCGCTTTAAATATCCATTTCGAAAGCATAAGTTGCGTCGGATACGGAACTTATATCTCAACTTGATATTACTAAGTGTTGTTACTTGAAAAGATAACCTTACTGCATGTAAAACATTACACAGAAAAAGCTCTGAAATTTTAGAAACATAATCCTTTCACAACTGAAACAATCAAGATGCAAATTTCTATCTCACCTTGCTTTACTGCATGTTTCTTTTCAGTACGGTACTTCTTGCTGCGACGGGAACTTTCAGACTTGCTTAATGATGACTTTTTAGATGCATGTGGTGTATCACCAAGAACTTCCGTTAGATTATCAATCTCTACGTCGTCCGTCGAAAGGTCAGGGTTTGGTATCAGCTGGCCATTCACCCTTGAAACTACTCTGAGTTGTGACCTGTTGGGAGTATCATGCCTCTGGTCCAGAAGGTAGTTGCCGGACTCACTTTGGAGAGCGTCTCTGCTCATTGGCTGGTTTTGATTACTTAAGGGTTGGTTTAGGTAAGGGTCGTGCGGTCTTCGTTGCTGGAATGGCGGTATCTGGTAATGGTAAGGTTCGTTCGGGCTTTGTTGTTGTGACTGTAGTAAAGCATTTTGTTGAGTACCTAAATATTGTTGGACTCCTTGGTAGGTAGCCAAAGGAGATGCTGTTGTACGATCCAATTGTCGGTTAGGATAAGAAGGATACTGTTGGCCGGCAGTTGGGGGTGGATATTTCAACTGCTGATTCAGGTCGGGGTTGAAGGTTTGGAAACTGCTCTGATTCTGTAACCCAGCGGACTGGTATGGTGCAGACTGGTAGATTCCAGTTTGTACTGGGAGCTGGTAGGCTAAGCCGGCTTGACCCTGTCGCATATACTGGTAGGGCACTTGATTCATTTGCATACCTGTTTGATTAATCCTGTACTGATGTTCCATACTGTTGAAAGAATGGGGTGGCCGAAACTCTGTTAAACTCGGATGAATCAGAGGAATACTTTCCGAAAGCACTGAGCTTTTAGGTGGACCTGCATAGCCTAAAGGAAAAGATAACGCATCTACCGAATGGTGCGAAAGCATAGGATCTTGTTTATTTGGAACCGCTGGTAAATGTCTCTGGGGATCCGTTATAGGTATGTTAAAGGGTGGCCCCAATGGAGGCATATGTGTAAATGCTCCAAACATTTCGGCAGAACGCTGTTGTACGTTTACCGTCAGGCTTCTTTGTTTTCTCTCTATGATAGCAGCTTTCATAACCGCAATTATTTTGCTTTTAGTGTGTTCAGAATGTCTGTCATACCAATCTATTCCATGAACGGAAACTAAACCAAGAGGCGTTGGATATTTTCGTGATTTGGGTGGCATTGTATGAACTGGTTTTAGCGCCCATCGTTTTGATGCGGTTTCCGCGGATGAAGCAAAACTACCTAATTGAAGTCTAGAAATACCTATACCTTCTTCTACGAAAAGTTGTAGTTCAGGTGAATTAAAATTTTCTGTCAGATAAAGGAAAACCACGCTACATCTATTAATTACGTCCTGAACCACCATAATCTTTGATTGGGCGAACACCTCACTATCAAAAAGCTCAATTCTTACATCCTCTCCAAGACTTGATTTCACCATTTGTACGATCTCTTCTCGGAATGCTACGACGTACTCGTAGTCGTTTTTATCATACACTATAGCTGCGTCAAAAAATACAATTTCATTTCTTTGAGAAGTCTGTTGCAATACCAGTTGTTTTATTAAATCTTCGATGTCAGTATTGCTCTGTTTTGACGAAGATTTCACTTTATCTTCAGTCTCAACAAAATGATCGAACGTGTCTTTTTCTTTTTTCTTTTCTTTTTTAATCTTATCACCTTTAGCCTTTTCAGCCTTCTGTTTTTTTCTTCTGGATACTGGTTTTGCACATGCACGAGCGTCCATTGTGAGATCATCACACGACAACGTTCCAAATTGCGAACCTGCATTTGCTCTTTCTTCACCCGCCCGGTTTATGTTTAACTTATGTAAAGTGTCTTCATCTGCGACTGAAAGAACTTGATCAGCGTGTACAGTGGAATGAACGGGCTGTCTCGTATATAAGGAGATAGTTTCTCCTTCACTATCAAGTTTCAGATATAGCGGGTCAGTGTTAGCTCCTGGTGTCCAGGGCTTTCGCTGATCAAAATTAGGCGGTCCTTTCTGAGAAGAAAGGCCTTTCAGTTTATCAACATCTTTTCCACTGTCTTCACTCGAGTCTGGACTTGAATCCACTTCTGTATCGGAGTCACTAATAGATCCTGAAATGTAGCTTATGATGCTTAAAGTGTCCTAAAAGATACCATATTATTTCCATGCAATACAATGTAATTCATTTAAATGTCTTCAGGATATTACGGCCCATTGTCCAAACAGAGTAAAATCAACATTTTTGCATCACAAATATTAATACATAGACAATCTAATGCAATATAATAAACACGAACATTTATTTGCTTTCAGCATATTACGGCCAATTGTCCAAACAGAGTAAAAATCAACATTTTTGCATCACTAATTTATAATAAATAGAAAATTAATGCCATGTGATAAACATGAACAAAAATCATACATCAACATATTCGAGAAAACAACATATTAAGAAATATTATTTACTAAAGTAATATAACATCTTTTGTGTTAGAAATTCTAGATTACTTTATGTTTCTTTTATGATAAATTAAATACACATAGTTTTCACTGTATATAAACCGATTGTATCATCTACCGGATATAGCGCACTGATTGTCACAAAAACATAGTAAACAGTTCAAAAATGAGGAGATTTTGTATGTATTATATCATATGTATAAGTAATGAGAAATCCAATCGACAAATACATGTTTAGCAGGCGATTCTCGTAGCACTTGTTTTGAAAGACGTTATTACCTTTTTTATGCAATATACTTTTAAAAAATCGCTTAAATCACTCACACAAAGTACCGTTTGCACTGTGTACTGTTATTAAATCCGCGTTAATGTTCATGTTAAAACAGGTTTTTAGAGGTATTCTCATGCTAGCGATGATGAAACATATCATTTTTATTCTTACAATAATAATAATACCATAGCTGATCAATTAAACATCAAAACATTAGACCAAACATGCATGTAGCTTTGACCCAGACTCTATCATTTATTGAACATGTTAACTCAATCATTTGTATGTTTCTAGTGATCTATGTGTATCAGTTATGGCGATTTTTTAAAGATGATTTTAGTATATTTTTCGGATTTAAGAACAACGGCTTGATGTATAGACATGTATTAAAAGTGCTTCGTACAGAGATATGTGATACGTTATGAAATATAAGGGCCTCGGTGCCTTTATATACTGCGGCGACACGAAACAATTGGATCTACCTGACTTCATTAGTTAACACCCAGGTCGCTCTGAGAACTACAATTTACAACAAGCGATAATTAATGTCGTCCCAAAATGGTTTGGATTTGATAAACATAGTCTGAGGTTTTTTAAAAGTAATAGTTTCCAAACTGAAGGTTCACGATTATAAATAGATACGCAGGTAGGCGTGACATACGAATTCTGAGGCAAAACAAGTTATTTAAATACTGATATTTTAAGCTGATGATAAACCCTTTACTCAATGTACGACCAATGTAGATCATCGTCAGCTGGAACATCCATGTCATTTGAACGGAATATTCAATGGTCACTTGTTTTCAGAAATATTCTAATAAATGTAATAGCAAACAGTGTACAGTAAAAACAACGTACTACATATCCCATGGAGTAAAGGGTCAAATGGAACTTTAGCAAAGGAATAATGTGACAGTCTTGTTTTCCGCCCAAGGATTGACTTTCACAAAGGTCTTCCCTTGAGAGTCAGGTATATTCCCATGCCGATTTCAGTTAAAGAAATTAACGAATTCGCTTTCTAACATATTCTCATTATACATTTATACTAGCCATTAAAATACTGTTTTGACTACTGACTTGTGTAAACTGTTTGTATGTCAATTTATCAGTTACAAAACAGTTTATAGTTTATTTCGAGGTTTGTATGAAAAATTAAACGGTCGCCCAGCTGCGTTGGGCCTGACAGTTTAATATTTGTACACGCCTCCAAACTAACAATAACATATAGTCACTGCTGTTGCATCATTCTGTTTTATTATTTTAAAGTTCTTCTCTTCGTGTTTTTGTACGCCATGATATATTGTTTCTCCAAATATACCCGATTTGTATAGACAATATATGTAGACGAACTCCTCCATCTTACCTAAAAGCATACACTTGATAAAATCAGCAAATGCGCATCACCATAAGTGATACAGATTATTGGAAAATCATTCAACGAAGATCGCACTACATGATACATCAAAATTAGGTGTGTTTGCTATAAATGATAGTAAGATAATGCTATAGATGAAACAGTCATTACGAAACACACCCCTCAAACATTTTAATAATTTACACTATCTATACATTTAAAGCAATATTGTTATGTAATAATCTTTATATTAATGTCATAGAGTCTACAGTTTACACTGCTCCAAAGTGAATTTAAAACTTATTTCGCGTTATTATAAATCCCAAATGTATAGCTCTTAGTAGTCGTAATTGTGCTTTAAACCTGTGCATTTTAACATGTGCATTTCTAGTGCGATACTGCAAGACATTTGAAAACATTACTTTTCGATTACAGAATGGTTATTAAAAACGCAAATTCCAGTTCATATTTACAAAAGAACCCGTGACTTGTCCCTCGCCCGAATTAACTGCATGGGAGTAGAACATAACTGTAAAAAGCAGAAGCATAAGTGATCTATTTTGCCTCGCATTCAAAATAAAGCATTTCTGAAGCGACGCATCTTTAAAGACATATCCAGAAATGTCTTATACCACCAAGGTATGGACAACATGGCTTTTGAATTCGTACCTGGTTTATCATCAGTCGGATTTGCCATCAACACGTGAAACATGAACATTCTTCCCATTGCAGGGAATCTTGCGAACATCTTGTTCTAAAAATAAAAAATATATTTGAACATTAATACAAACATAGGAAGAGTAGCTACGGGCTACGAAATCGGGAAATGGAACATACGAAGTCTAATAATATTAATAATTCAATATGGAAATAAAAAAGAAACATTTGAAGCCCCTGAACAAGACATTCTAAAACTTATCACCATGCTCGGCCACCGAAATGAGCATCCTTAATGAGGATATTTAAGTCTGTTCGTGGTAAGTAATGAAATCGGAGTGAAACATGGAAATATTTACGCGAGAAAAACACTAAATGCCGGAAATTATTTGACTTGTTTGAAAACCCCTAGAAACTCGGAAAGCTACGACTTTAAACGTATGTAACAACTTTCAGTGACTCGACAAAGTATCCGGCATTCTTGCACCGGTTGCATTTACGATGAACTCACCCTTACGGGAAATATTTAACGGTAATTTCAAATTTGTGAAGCGCTATGATAAAACTGGGCATATGGGCAGTGTGAGCAGTATAGACCCAGACGAAAATTCGTAACCGCGCAGTTATTAAGTGCATTATTTTTTGTCTGAAATGAGTCTTTTTAAATTATCAAACTAAAGTTTGTCTTATTTACAAATGGCAGAGCCCATTCTAAACATTAACCAAAGAAACAATAACAATGACGGGTTATGTAAAACTTTTATTTTTCTTCGAGCTTTCAGAAGATTTTTATAGACACGGACTCTTATGGTAGCTATGAACAGTCCAGAAGCCAGATAGGTATGATTTTTACTGCAATGTAAGTGAGCTTTTCGCTTGTTCTGAACTTGATTTAAGTTTAGTTAATTCGTAACCGAAGTAAAACTATAGCAGTTTTGTTGAATTATTCTGCGTTTCCTATATATTTTCTATTGATTTTACTAAATTTACTAAATCAATTCGAACACTCTTTTGAATTCTCGCTAGTTTTAGAATAGTTTGGGAAAAGAAAATTTATTAAAATCAACGAAAATCATCTTGATAGCTTTGTTGTAATGCAGAGAGTTAATTTCAAATGTATCATTTTGATACCCGCTCCCATCATACATTTTCATCTCTGAAGTCTTACCATTGTAAGCACAAACTCACTGAGATCTATGAAATATTTAACATTCAAGAGTTTCATCTTCCAAAGAAAATAGGCTAACAAATATTATATCCCTTGTTATTATTATTATTTTAAATTTCCAACGAATCAAATAAAATCGACAATTTAGACTTTTAGGGTTATAGCCTTTCTTGAAAATTCTTTGCGGAAAATTGAACGGAATTTCATGGCTTAGTAGTTTCCATTGGATATCCCGGTTTCTACTTTCGTTTCAGAAAATCATTTAAAAACAGGAATTTCCAACAGGTCTAAAGAGTGGGATAATCCCATCTTCTCTTGTTGGAAAAAGAAACACACTGAACATGAGTAAGGAAAGAATAATGACAGTTTTATCGGGGACGTTCCTTTAAACGAAGGCCCTCTTCCATAACCTTAAAAATGACTTTCGGTTATTTATTTAATCATTGACGCATTTTATATCAGCTTTTTGTAACAAAAAAGTTTAATAATACATTCTTTCAAACTCAAATTAACTTAAGAATAATTTTCAATGAGAAACATTTACTTTTTTAAAAAAAAATAAGGAATTTACCAACTCTTATGAACTTTCCGTCGGAGTTTCCAAATGCTATTTATAGAATATTGGAAAATTACCTCCCCTACAATAGATGTAATAGAGCTGTCGCTTATAGGTCAGAGACCACTAAATAGTTTCCCATAGTTACATTATAATTTATAAGATTTTGCCCTTCTGTGATTTAGTTTTACATGACTTTTTCCAAAACTACCACAGATTTGCTAGTGTTACTCTCGGGCAATTCAAAAATGACCAGCAATCAGGGTCTTTACCAACTCGTTTTCTCAGCATTTTGAACTGGATGTTATCACCCCCTGAATTTATACAAATCTTTAATTTAAAAAGAAAAGTATGAACTTCATTAAAGTGCACTTCACCTTTTACACAATGTTTTTAAAATCCCTTTCATTTTAATTATCTATTTTAAGTAATGTTTCGTTTTTGAAAACAAAATAATAATAATAATTTTGATCTGTATAGTTTTGGCAAATGAAACTTGGAAAATAAAGTAAGCCCGAATCGTAAATCCGAACCAGTGGGTCGTTTCATCAACGGTCGTACGACCGGTCGTAAGCTTTTTCTATTTACCGTTCTCTGACCTTATAACATTTTGATCAATTTTCACTTTAATATTATATCAATCATATCATGATGTATAAAAATGTCTCTTTCCTGAAAGTAAATCACATCCAAATACCACAGATACTTTTCTTTATGCCATAAAATAGATACTTTTCTTTATGCCATTAATTATGAGATATAGCTTATTTCACACGTGCAAACGGGCAACCAGTGTAGATCCAGAACAGCACGCGCATCCATGCAGTCTAAACAGGATCTACACTGTTCGCTTTTAATATTCATAATGTCATTTCGGACCAACCGTTCGCAACCGTCATAAATGAACCTGTGAATCAGACTGCACGGATGTGCATGCTATTCTGGATCTACACTGGTTGACCGTATCCAGTATTTGAGTAAACCATTAATCAGTTTTGTCTTCGTTTGAAGATGAAATAGGTGTAATGTGAAATTCTACCAAAACCTTCTGATTTTTTTTTTCGTTGATTAATGCCGACTGTAGGCCTATCTTATTCTAGGCCTGCACATGAAATTTTTCAAGGAATTCAATACTTATAAAACAGATAATAGATGACTCTCAAATCTCATGCATCTGATTGGCCGAAATGCAGACTCGTTTCCATTAAACTTACTCCCTTGCAAATATTTATAACTGTGGTTAAATAATTGGATGGCTTCGGCAGACGAATACTGGAATAAGTATCTGATAAAAAAGACAAAAAATCAGATTTCAGTTATTGCATGTCAGTTGCTTAACCAAACTAACGAGGTGTTAGGGAGAAAGCATAAAAAGCTAGAGTTTATCTCTTTTTTGTGGGCAGGGTACAGTTTCGCACTTTGGTCAAGGTCGATTTTTTTTTAATATTTGGGGCACCCTGGAATTTAATACATTAAAATCATTCTTTAAATTTAAAATGTGAGATTCTTTTTGTATTATGTATAGTTTGTGTAATAAGAAATCTTATCATGGTGGCTCTAATGCATGGACGGTAGCTGTGTATGTTCTGAGTTGAATAGTAACCGGATGAAAACACAGTCTGCTTGGCTGAATCTGAGAATAGTTTGACGGTTAGGTATTTCAATGACAAATGCTGAAAAATCAAGCTGGATGGGGGACACTTTCCATCTGCTTGGGGAATTGGGCACAGATAAAATATTAACAGGAAAGGGGTTTTATTTCAAAAGTTCCTGCAGGAAATATTTTGCAGGTTTTCAAATATGTAAAATTTTAGCCAAATTTGCACTGGAAAAACAAGGGTAGGAGTGAGCTTACATGTCTTAGTAAATCCTGAAGGATACTTACTGTAGACCAGTTGTGTGTTGTTTGCTTGAAGCCACACCCCTCCAACACAGAAAATACAACAACACAATTTTAGCAGTTCAAAATTTGTATTTTCGGTAAAAAAAGAGTGTGCACACAGTCCCAGACTCCGAAAGCCGCCTCGGAAACTGTACCCTGCGCCCATATTGCTCCGTCTCGGAATGGTTTTATTGGTTTTTAGTTAAAAAAAAGCGTTTTCAGAACCCGTAAATGGGGTGGATTCTCGAAAGCTTAAACGTGGCCTAAAATGATCTAAAATTGTCAAATTGTTTACATCTCAGAAAGATATATTATAATCTATAATGGTTGAGTATATATAAATTAAAATGAAAAGATGGGTTCATGTATGTTAAAGGTTTTCTGAAATTTGAAAATGTTGGGTCAATTATAAAAATAGAGCATTAGTGAAAAAAAGCCATTTTATGGTCCCGCCGCCCCAAATAAAACACTGGGTTAATCATAATTAGAGAACAATAGTAGAAAAAATGGCATTCCATGACCCCGCCGTCCCCCAAAAGAACAATGAGTTAATCATAATGAGAGAACAATTGTGAGACGCAATAAAATTGGATACTTAAGAATTTTAATATTTTAAGCAAAATGCCAAATATAAAAAACAAAACTATCGTATTCACCCTGAGTCTTGGGCTATCCTCATTTTTACAAAATTATTTTTTTTCTCCATCCTATTTATTTAAATGTTACCCTAGATTGTTTAAAACAGTTTCATCCGTGATGCAACTTAAGCAATTAACGAAAATTGCGACTGTTCTGATATACTTGTAACCACTTGTACTTCCATAAAGGATACTTCTGTCAAATGCGCGACGTAGAAACATGTGCATATTAGGGAGTGGGCGATATATCGCGATACACCAGTTATTGTGGTATACATTTTGTATTTGCAGACGATACGATATCGCGATATGATTTTCAAAAACCGGTGTTTGTTTTATTAAATGAAACCTACTTATAACAATGAATTTGAACATGAACAAGCCATTTTTTGAAAGAATCATCTCAAAGTTGTTTACAGTTTAATCACTCCCGTCTCCGTGTATGTTTTATTATAAAGTTTTTTATACGCAGTTATTGAGTCTGTAAATGTTCATGATATCCAATAAAGTCTACATAGTACAGTGCTTTAGAATATTATTTTGTCAGTAAAAAATAATTACAATATATTGCAGTATGAAAGTAAAATATTGCAATATATTGTTATGTCATTGTTCCTAGCAATACTCATCCCTACCCTAAAGAGCTCAACACTGGACCAAAATGGTTATCCAACATTTTATGTGCGGAGAAGACAACCAATGATCGTTTGAAGATTTTTACAATAACCTCTTTTACTTTATACGGACGGAAGTCATTGGTCAAAACGGGCATGGTTTCTCGGATAATTTTGAGCCACCGACCTCCCACCTGAATCAGTCTTTTTGGTTAGGAAAAGACGAGACAGATTTACGCCAATTATATCCAAAATAATATCTTCAAAATGGGGAATTTTATGTCGCAACAAAAATAAAAGTTTATCTGATATTTTGTGCATGTTTGTTTATTATTGCTTACTTATTTTGTTTCTGAATAACTTCAGAGCTCACCAATTTTCTTATATTCTTGATGTTTTATTCGAGGGGACCGGTCACCGAGTACCTATCAACTTTGATTAACCATGTTAAGATAGTCAAACATGTGTGTTCAGAGTTGATAACCTTGCAGTCCATGTGGTTTGGAGTCAATTCACGAATTTGAAAGCAGATTTAGTTTGTACTTTTTCTTCTCAGAAAACCTAGAAGGACAAATGTGAGGTTTTGCATAATAGCCAATGGTTTACCCTTCCAGCCCTAAAAGCAATTTAACGCAAACCGTTTCAAGGCGGTAACCCGGCGGATTCAGTTTTTAGTTCGTTGCTGTATTGTTTGTATTGTTTTTAAATCATTAAATGGTCATATAAAACATGCTCTAGAGATATGTTTACATAAATGTAAGAGTATGCTATATTTTGTATATTAGGGTTTTCAACAATGTTCACGCAAATGTATTACATTTAAATTTACGAAATATTACAATATTTTTTGTGTAATTGAAAGTATCCATTGGCAATCAATATTGCTGGTCGGAGTTTCATAATTTCCCTCGTCTACGGCTCGGGTAATATGACACCCAGACCGGCAATATATCCTCAAACACTCTGTCAAGAAACCAAATATCTATATAATACAACTGAACATAAAGAAATTGGAAATATTTCAAAGCAAAATATTGAGTTTTAAAATGTAGATACCGGAAAATTCTCGGCTTTAGTTAGGATGCTAGTATATTAATTGTTTTCAATGGTTTAAGAAATTTGGGAAGTTAGTTTTCAATGCCTGAAAAAATATATGTAGCGCCATTTAATTAGCTCTGCGCACATTTTAATGTTTGTATTCATTTTTGAAATCGCGTTTGTTGTGTCCGAATAGTCCCTTTTCAACATTTATTTTGTCTTGTATTCCGAAATATTTATTTAACCTATCAAAACAACAACAATCAAATAATTTCTTTAGCAGTTTGATATGGGTTTTTTACTATGTATACTTGGCAAAAAGAAGAAATAAAATAGTCTTCGCTCCAAATCTATCGTATCAATAAGATACTAATATTTTTAATCAAAATATAATCTCATAACAAACATAATCAATGCAAAATTTATCTTTTAATAAAAAAAGCTAGTGGCTAAATATGCATAATATATTTCGAATTATGCAATAATTTAATGTATATATCTCTTCGTATTTTAAACAATGAAAAAGCGCAGGTGTTGGCCTTTACTGTAGACGGCCATGCACGTAAAATATATGTTAAATTTAACAATTAAATAGTTTTTTAAAGAATGTTCGCTAAAATAATCTGATTGGACGTCAAATACCGGGAATTAGATACTAGAAAAAAACAGAAAAGCAGCATACCCCTTCCCTTAATAATTATTTGAAGTAGAAGTAACTATTCCGAATCTATTACAAATTTGGTATGTTTCATGTATTGTTTTGGAAACTGAGAAACCTGAAATCAAAATTATGCCAAATAAAATAATGTTGAATTTGTGAACAAAATTTAGAAAACGCAGTAATAATGTCAACATAAAAAATTAAGATTTTGAGGGTTTGGTTTATAATGTTTTGAAACACTTGAAAGACGGCGGTATATGCATGCATGTTTAAAAGCGGGAATATACATAAACTTCAAATCACAAAGAAAAAGATTTTCTTTGAATGGTTATGTGTTTTAAAAAAACCCATCTTTATCTATCGATAAAGGAGCAGAGACGCGACTGAATATGAGTTTCATGACACTGTTTTTTTCAATATTTCAGTAACTCGTATTTATTAATATTACTGAACATGAGTTTCATGACATTGTTTTTTTTTTTCAATATTTCAGTAACTCGTATTTATTAATATTACTGAACATGAGTTTCACGACACTGTTTTTTTTTTCAATACTTCAGTAACTCGTTTTTATTAATATTACTGAACATGAGTTTCATGACATTGTTTTTTTTTCCCAATATTTCAGTAACTCTTATTTATTAATATTACTGAACATGAGTTTCACGACACTGTTTTTTTTTCAATATTTCAGTAACTCGTATTTATTAATATTACTGAACATGAGTTTCATGACATTGTTTTTTTTCCAATATTTCAGTAACTCGTATTTATTAATATTACTGAACATGAGTTTCATGACATTGTTTTTTTTTCAATATTTCAGTAACTCGTATTTATTAATATTACTGAACATGAGTTTCATGACACTGTTTTATTTTCTCAATATTTCAGTAACTCGTATTTATTAATATTACTGAACATAAGTTTCATGGCACTGTTTGGTTTCAATATTTCAGTAACTCGTATTTATTAATATTACTGAACATGAGTTTCATGACACTGTTTGGTTTCAATATTTAATTAAAAATGTTTATATTCGTTTGTTTGTGTCTTTTTTTCCTAAAATGAATTCATATATTAGAATATTTATATATAAAGCCAAAACTCCATTAAAAGTAAGCATATCGATAAACATAAAAAACATGCACAAAATCAGTTATTTTCAAACTAAATGTTACTCATAATTAAAGGGAAAAACCATGGAAGCCACCACTACACAACTACATCAATGTACTTACTTCTAATTAATTCTGTAAAACATCAAACTTTTAGCGAATTTAATTTACAATAATATCTGTATTTTCAGAAAATAATTATTAGTATTCCGTATGCTCCATTCGACCGTTTGGTAAGCACAACGTAATTTCCTAAGGCCAACTGGTGATAATTTTCTGTTTTCTGTCCGACTATCAATTACCGACTTTTTGAGCAGCTAAATATATAAGTTGATACTGCGGATGTATAAAATGTCCTCAAACAATAATCACTCGAAAAATGAGGGTCGGATGTTGCTTTTGAATTGAGACATAAATGGGATCCTTAAAGTAGTCAGATAGAATTCAAAATGCAAATGACTTTTACTACGGACAGCGACTTCCGTAAAACAAGCAAGCCGAATGGCCTGAAACGTCGGTTTGTGGCGTGCTGTTTTGTCGGCCGTATGTTCGAATCCTACACAGACCGAGGATACCTTTATGATACGTTAAGGACCATGTATGACACAAACTGATTTTCCAAAAAAAGATTCATTATATACGTTCTTAGCAGAAATTACCCCTTTTTAAATATACATTATTATTTAAAAACGTTATATGTTTTTTTAGAAAAAATAGCTCAGAAATGGGTATGGCTTAAAATGATGAAAAGTAAAGAAAAAGGAAAGATTTTATTACAGTTTAAAGGAAGTGCATTTTACACTGTACACATATCAACTGAAGTAATTAGAAAATTTACTGATTTTATTTAATAGCATATCTCTTGGCGTTGAAGAAAAGGTTTGGTTTAACCTATACATTTTAGTTGATTGAATCTATTTTCCTTCTTCTAAAACAGGCTTTATATGTTTTTTTATGTTTTCCAAAGTAGTTACTCGGATGTTTTAAGAATCATTTTAATCGCTGTTCAACACTTGTAAGTATGTTATATCTTCATCGGTTTTGGAAATACCGTTTTGTGTTCTCCGTACAGTGTACTTTCGGTTTTGATGCGATAAGTCACGTGGTTTATGACGCTAATGCCTAGTTTCATTTCGTGTTAAAATCCTTTTATTAACCTTTTGTTACCGGCTAAAGTTTTATACGAAGGGGGAAATTCATGAAAACCAATATTGTGTGCCTTTATACTATAGGAACCATATGATTAAGGACCTAAAATCTGCACCACAGGAAATCAGCTGGACTGCTCGACATGGGTACCCGCTGATACTTTCAAAAAGTCCCTTACACTAGGTTTATGTATGACGTTTCTGATAATTGATATCTACGTACCTAATGATCTAGAAGAAACAATTATATTAAATGGTGTTGGTTGGGATTGATATAACTATGAATATGAAATTATGTATTTTACTTTATGCCGATGATGCACTATTGTTTTCAAAAACTGCAAAAGGTTTACAACACTCATTAAATGTTTTGTCCGAATATTGTATTAAATGGAAATTAACTGTAAATGTACAAAAAAAAACACAAAAATAATGGTCTTTAGAAAGGGAGGCATAGTACCTGAAAATAATGTGTTTATGTACAATGGGCATGTTCTAAAAATTGTTAATAAGTTTAAATACCTAGGAACTGTATTTACTTGCGGAGGTGCATATAATGAACATGATAGAATGTTAAGTGGCCAGGCTCTTAAAGCAATTTTCAAGCTTAAAAATCTTTGTATAGTTTTACAGATTTTTCGCCAAAGCATTATTTAGAACTTTTCGAAAAACTTATTTTACCTATTTTGATGTATTCATCCGAGATTTCAGGCTTTAATAAAGGAACATCGTCGGAAAGAATACAACTTAGTTTCTTATTTGGAGTTAAAATTAGTTCGCAAAACAGTTTTGTTTACGGAAAATTAGGAAAGTTCCCTTTGCATATTCAACGTAAAGTAAATATTGTTAAGTTTTGTTAAGTTTTGGTTGAAACTCTGTAAACTTGATGAAAGAGAATATTGTAAAATTGTTTATAACATGTTGAAATCTGATGCCGAGAGGGGCAAAACGAATTGGGTTTCTAAGGTAAAGCATTTATTGCCCACCAATGGTTTTTATGATGTTTGGCAAAACCAAGGGGTTGATAATAAAAAATTATTTTTATTCACATTTTTACAACGATTGAAAGATATTTACACACAAAATTGGAATGCTTACATGATTCAACAAGAGCGATCTTTTATAGACAAGTATCGAATGTTGGTTATAAACAGTATTTAGATTTGGTTAAGGTCCAAAAATATAGTATGTCGTGAACAAAATTACGTCTATCGTCTCACATACTCGAAGTTGAATGTGGTAGGTGGAAGCAACCAGTGAGAACACCTTTTGATGAAGGTAAATGTACCATTTGTAAAACTCTCGAAGACGAATTCCACTTTCTTTGTGAATGTGTTTCATATAATGATCTTCGAAAAAATATATTAAACCATATTATTGGATTAGACCAAATATTGAAAAATTCCTTAATTTGATGAAAATCGAGAACATAAACGAAGTAAACTAACTAGCAGTATTTATTTATAAAGCTTTTGAAAGACGAAAACAAATAATGAACTTATAATCCTCTATGCTGGTCTCTCCCATACTCCTGTCAAAGTAAATTTGGCCATTCTTGCCACACATAATTTAGAATATTTTCTGTATTTTGATTTTGAATTTGTGTTTTTTGTCACACTGTCACCTGTCTGAATATTGTCTATTATTATGTTATATAATATGTTGATATATATACATGTGTACATGTTCATGGGCCAGAAATGGCTTATTACATTGAATAAAGTTCATATCTTATTGATAAGAGATATAGTTAATACCATAGGGATCAGGTTTCAGCGAAATTTACCTCTAAATAGTAAAGTTGAAAAATTTGACTTAGTGCTAATATTACTGAAAGGATGCGCAGCCGCCATTAAACCAACGGAAATCCGGTAAATTGACTGAAAATTGTTTATGAATCTCAACATATTTTCAGTTACTCAATTTGTTCTCTTACTTTCGGTAATTAATTGCGGTTATTACTTTTTAACTCTAGATACGTTTTAAAAGTACTATGGATGTGAAAATACCGGACATGATAATATTTTTTTTTCACCATTTTTTGCACATTGTAATGTTAATGGTGGACTGAGTAGCCCAGAAGCCCTAGCAGCTATCACTTGACTAACACCCACACATGGCCATCATATTCAGTAAATGAATGTTTTCCATTACAAAGAAGATGAATATTATACAGTTATAACGTGTTGTTCTTTACATGTAGAATACATAACTACAATATACTTCCAACTATGTGTTTCATACAGTATTATACTTCAATTACATATTGCAAAAACACAAATAACCAACTTAAAATGAAATGCTTGGAAGTTTATCAATAAATAATGAGAAGTTGAAGAAAAAATATGCAGCCTTTTGGAAAAACCAGAGTGTCTGGAAAAACCTGCGGCAGTGTGGATTTTCCGACTGTGGAGTTTCATTCTGGGCAATACATTTAATATTTTAATAACATATGTTTCGGGTGGGGCGTGATAGATGCCCTGAAAGCTTTCAGTTGTTTTTTTATGCTCAAAATATTAATTAAACTAGAATGTTGTGTTCCGTAGAACACATGTGTCGCCTGCTGGCAAAAAGTTGAGATGTGGGCCTATGTTTAATCATATATAATAAAATGTTTTTATTCAAGTTGATTTCAATACTACACCAGAGAACACACGAGTCACCTTAATTGCATTTGAAAGGGGAATAACTAAAAAATGGTGAAACCTGAGTTGACATTCTTCACCAGTTGGTATGTGCATGCAGATGAAATATTCAAAGAATTAAGTGAACTGAACAAGTACTTTCAATTTTACAGGCAACACTATGTTTCATGTTAAAGTTGCATTTGAAAGGGGCATAAACTCAAAAAATATTCAAACAGGAGTTTTCATTCTTTTTTTCACCAATGTCATTGTTCATGCAGATGATATATTCCAAGTATTAAGTGAATAGGACAAATACTTTCAAAGTTATATGCAACATTAGGTTGCATTTGAAAGGGGCATTACTCAAAATATATTCAAACAGAAGTTATGGTCCTTATTGTAACCGATGTTGTTGTTCCTGAAGAAGATATATTCCAAGTTTTAAGGGAAAAGGACAAGTACTTTCAAAGTTATGAGCAACGTTAAATTTCATGTTAAAAGTTTTATTTGAAAGGGGCACAACTCAAAACATATTGAAACTGGAGTTATCATTCTTGCGGTCACAGATGGCGTTGTTCATGCTGATGATATATTCAAAGTATGAAATGAATAGAACAAGTACTTTCAAAGTTATAGGCAACATTAAGTTTCATGTTTAAGTTGCATGTGTAACCCGGGAAGGGACAAAACTCATAAAATAGTCAAACAGGAGTTATGATTGTTGTTGTTACTGATGTTGTTGTTCATGCAGATGATATGTTCCAAGTTTTAAGTGAATAGGACAAGTACTTTTAAAGTAATAGGCAACATTAAGTTTCATGGTAAAGTTTTATTTGAAAGGGGCATAACTCAAAATTAATGAAACAGGAAGAATCATTCTTGTTGTCACAGATGGCGTTGTTCATGCAGATGATATATTCTAAGTATTAAGTTAATAGGACAAGTACTTTCAAAGTTATAGGCAACATTAAGTTTCATATTAAAGTTCCATATTAAAGTTATTTGAAAGGGGCATAACTCAAAAAATACTGAAACAGGAGTTATCATTCTTGTTGTTACAGATGGCGTTGTTCCTGCAGATGATATATTTCAAGTATGAAGTGAATAGGACAAGTACTTTCAAAGTTATTGGCAACATTAAGTTTCATATAAAAGTTCCATATAAAAGTCATTTGAAAGGGGCATAACTAAAAAAATACTGAAACAGGAGTTATCATTCTTGTTGTCACAGATGGCGTTGTTCATGCAGATGATATATTAAGTTAATAGGACAAGTACTTTCAAAGTTATAGGCAACATTAAGTTTCATATTAAAGTTGGGGGACTACCGGACGACGGCACTGCCGACGACAACGACGACGTCGCCGGACAATAGGATCCCTATGTGTCTACCTGCTATCGCAGGCGACACAAAAACAATTTATGTTTTGGTAAATACAGTAAAACTATTTTGATTTTATGTTACTTCAATATTTTCTGTTAAACAAAGCACTTTAGTACTTTCATAATTCCTGCGAAACTAAAACTTCTTTGACTTGTGCATACGTTCAATTTAATAAAATATTTTAAGAGGTCCAGCCGTCAATGCTAATGCAATAAATACAAATAATTATTATAACGTAAAAACAACAACAACAGCAGTAGCAGCAGCAGCAGCAGCAGCAGCAGCAGCAAATCAACAATACAAAATGCGCATATACAAAAAAAACTCCAACCTCCAAAGCAATGTCGAAAACATAGCAAATAAGGAAGCAAATCATCGAAAATCCCATTGTAATAATTTTGGCCGATTTCAGGTGCAACTATGCATCATCTAAAATCCTCTGATAGCCAGCAAAATGGTACGTCATTTTAAAACAGCCAGTGTTGTGCCAACCAATTAAAATATACGTATTACATGTATATAAAAGATGCATGCATATTACGATAAAATGGTCTATCTACAGTAGGCCTACAGATAATCATTCGCATGCGTTTTGAACGTAAAATAATCTGGAAATCCCATTGTAAAACACGGATACCTGTAAATAGTATGGAATTTTGTCGTTAAAGACAAGCCCATTCTTTTATCCTGGGACCATACGCCGCTGAACATGGATGGTATAAATCTGAAAATATCGCATTGAAGATTCGCCGCACACATATGCAAATATGAGATGGAAAGTAATAAATATTGCGCTAAACCCGGCGAGGCTAGGCGCCATGCGCATTAAAATGCATTTCCATTACTGCCCATGAACAGACTCAATCAAACCGAGGATGCAATATTTTCATATTTTGTATTGTTCGGCGGATTTCAAAGTTGCCTTTTCATCTATTTGTACATTATTCAAACAATTATGATAGTTATTCATGCAAGCCTATTTCGCTGTAACAACATATATCTCGAACATTTGTTGTGTTCTCTACTTGGCCTGTTTGCGAATCAAGTCCTTCTCCAAGAACAGGGATGTCAATATTTAAATATTTTGATAACAGCATAGCATATAAAGCTGTTTCCAAGAACTATTCTCTTGAAGCTTGGGCAACATATTTGCCATTGATCATACACTGTCTCGATAACCTCGTAATAAGAACAATTCTTCTTTTAAGCTCATCTGTATAAAAAACGCCCAATACTATTAGAATTTGTTTCTTTAAAAAAAGGTGAAATATGCATATCAGGAATCGCCACATTCAGAAAAAACAGCCTCCCCACACAGTCAAGAAGAAGAGAGGGAGAGAGCATGGTTAATAAAATGATCAGTTTCAAAAGAGACACCACAAACAATTAACAAAAATGAGAACCCGAGGGACGGTCAGTGGCAAATCAAATTGCCACTGGGGGTTTAAACCAGGTTCTAGGGTGCACCAACCTCACACTTGCCCCAACAGGTTCTCATATCACAAAACAAGTACAAGTTGTCTTGGTGAAAAAACTCCAACCCACTTATCGGCTTAACAATGTTGCATGCAAAAGCACACACACATATAAAACATAAGAAGCTAAGAGTATTGCAAGTCCGAAGGGGCGGGTACTCAATGATCTTACCGAGACCAGAGCTCCTGGAGTAAAATCAGCAAGAACACGATGACAGGGATAAAAGAAACAAATCGAGCTTCTAGGTTCTTTTAAGAAAAAATTTCCCCATAAACTCTTAAACCCTGCCACCGTCGTGCAACCAAAGAGGTAAGCATAATGATCAACTGTAGAAGAGTTAATCACCAGGCCTGCATAGCGCTGTAAAATATCATGTTGGTAACCTTTCTTTTCAAATTTACAGATGGTTTTTACGAATAACCGGGAGAAATTAACACTGCCTTTCATCTTCTTAAGTTTATAAATTAAATCTCCATAAGAAAACTGGCTGTGAAATACCTTGCTGCAAAATTGATTTTAAACTGCACCTGTATTTATGAATTAGATCTGGGTATCGACGATAAAACTTGCGAAAGGTTTTCCTTAATTTGTGATACCGATAACCTTGTTTTAAAAGTTTTTCTGTAATGCAAAGATTACGTTCATTGAAATCATTAACATCGTTGCAAGCTCTTGAAAAGCGAACAAGCTGTGAGATATAAACCCCATAAGATGTTGCACGGGGAACATCGCCGTCTAAAAACGGAAAATTTACTACATTAAAATTAAAATCATCTCTTTTATCATATATTTTAGTAGTAACATAACTATTTTCAATTGACAGATTTAGATCGAGAAAGTTTGCTTGCTTTTCTGAAGTGTTCGCTTTATTAAGTTGTAGTTCTTTAGGGTAGATCTTATTAACCAGTAATGGAAAATGGTTATTATCTATATTTAATAAATCATCAAGGTACCTCGAGGTGTTGTTAAAAGCTGTAATAATATCATCTTGATGTTCAGTAGAAAGACATAACATAAAGTGTCTTTCATAACAGTATAAAAACAGATCAGCAACAAGGGGTGCACAATTAGTACCCATTGGGATGCCTATTACTTGTTTATAAATAGAGGTACCGAATCTAACATAAATATTATCCAGTAAGAAAGTTAACGACTCTATTAGGTCTTGACAAGTCCATAAAGTATAATTATCATAAGAACCATCTGTAAAAAATGCCCTATGTTCATTACAAGCGATGAAGGTTTTATTTTCTCTAGCAAACGTTTTTTCAATGAGACTGGTTGGTTTGTCTCTTATTAAATTATGAGTAGGCGAGGTATATAAAGTTGAGAAATCATAAGTAGACAAACAGAACGCCTGAAAATTATTTGATTTAAGCTTTTTCAAAACGTCATTTGAATTTTTAATCGACCAAAATAAATTTTTGCCAGAAGTTTCAAAAACCTTATCGCAATACCTAATTACATGTTCTTTAAAAGCTGTAAGACAAGAAGTTAAGAGCACAGATAATTTAGTAGTAGTGCAAGAACTAGAGTTAGCAATAAATCTTGCTTTGTACGGTGTTTAATGCATTTTAGGCAACCAATACATAGTAGGTACTTTGTCTTGTTTCGGCTCAATACTGATTCTAAATTTTGTAATTTGTAGAGTGTGTGCAGTAACAATATCACTCTCAGATGAAGAAGTCAGTATATAAGCATTAGTGCTGTTCAGTTCTTCAGTTTGAATATTAATATAGTGTACCCGTCACACTATAATTACATTATTAGAAGCCTTATCAGCAGGTGTTAAAACAAATTTGTTATGAAAGTCTTGAATTCCTTTCTTCAAATGACGAAAGTTCAAACGAGGTCGAGGTGGTAATAAAGCAATGTTTCTTTCATAAAATGATATACGAGTGTCTATTATTTTGAACATGTGTTTTTTCCAGTTAGAAAGTGCATTAGGCTCAGCATGTTCTCTTTTGCACCAATTATTGCAAAATAGGTTTAAAGACTCAGCAATTTCTGCACGACATGCATTAAAATCAATTTTGGATGGAATTCTATATTTGGGACCTTTAGAAATTAAATTACGAATTGTAGAGTCTTTGATTACATTAAGATCACCGGTAACAATATGACCGACAGGCTTATAGCAATATTTAGAAGTTAAACACTTTCAAGATTTTGGTGTATTATCAATGATCTGTAAATCAGAAGTAATTTTATTGTAATTAAAAATTGTATTTCTAGTTGGTTTGTTGTATTTATAACAAACCATAGGCGATTCAGTATTCTAAAAATAATTAGGAACAGCCGATTGAACTGTTTTATCTTTAAATATACTAGGAAGGTCAATAAAATCTATTCCTTTATTTAAAAAAGAAATTTTAAGGAAATGTCTTTTATGGTCAGATTCCAAGTCAATGTGTGGCCTGAGAACATGTCGAGTATAACACTGAATCAGACTAGCAACCTCGTAAAATGGATGGATTCTTATGACGATGCAGTCGGCTTCCTCATCCAGTTTCTGCAGACTAGATATAGAAAGAGAAGCCAACCTAGATAGCATAGCGTGTCTGCCAGATTGTTTTAAAATAATATGTAGGTCATGAATAGAACAACGAATACGTGATTTTCTTTTTATGTTTCCATTAGTTCTGCTTCCGTGCGACGAAGTTTAAGGGATCCGAGTCTGTGCAAAATGAAATAATGCGAATGACCTTTTGGAATAGTGGCTGATCGAAGGTGATCATTGGAGAGACTACATACCTAAACGGCTGTAAACAAATGAAAAGTTGAAATATGCATATCAGGAATTGCCACATTCAGAAAAAAAACAGCCTCCCCACACTGCCAAGAAGAAGAAGAAGAAGAGAGCATGGTTAATACAATGATCAGTTTCAAAAAAGACACCACAAACAATTAACAAAAATGAGAGGTTACCGCCTTGGAACGGTCGGTGGCCAATCACATTGCCACTGGGGGGTTTCAAGTGCGATGTTAATTGTGATGATACACGTCTCATCACTTGGGTTTAAGTCAATCATTGATACCGTATAAATGATCTCGTTGATTTTCCCTGATACTCTTCTTCTACTATGTAGTAGAATGAATATCCCCTGACAAGCTTGGCCTTCTTGGGTTCAGAGATCAAATGATTTTTGAAAAAAAGGCGAAGTGTTTTTCTTTCTGTAATTCATTAACCTCGTGGTCACACTCTGACAGTATGGGTTAGAAAACTAAACGAAAACTACAACAGAAATTGTGTGAATAACGAACTAAATCTTGCTAAGCTCTACGATTTCTCCCAATGTCATTTGATATTTCTTTCTTGACATGTTTACATCTGATCCAGTGCTTATACAACCAGAACGACCGATTGGCAATTTAACGTTATCATCTTAATGTACAGGCATTATGATCAAAATTGTCAGCAATGTTCAGACTATAGGAATTTATCTGTCCGGTTAGTGTTCACAGTAACTGTCGCATTGGCTTCGAAACACTGAACTTGAGTTGCAGAAAATCTCATCTTGTTTAAAATATCAACCAAGTATCGTGATCCAAAATGAATGTGTAGCTGAACCTCTGTGCCTAGCTGTAAGTGAGAAAGAATATATTTGAGGCGAGAGGCATGGATGATAGCTTGACCAATGGATGCTAACTTGACATCGTCAGAAGCTGAGATCACGGAAGATAGGAGAAATATAAGACTTTCAGGTATGTACTTCTGAAATAAGAAATTGAACTGGCATTTCGAAAGTGCGACTTGTTGTGATCAATTGCTGAAAGTTTTCTTCTCAGGCCCACCCTGTCGTTGCGTCCTTTAAGAGTACTTACAAATATATTTTATTTAATTTTTTTCGTTTTGTATGCCCTTTCTTCGCTTGAGTATACCATTACCTTGACCACCGCCATATGCACACCATCGTTGCGCTCAACCCGGAGCTAGGCGGCGTGGGCAGATATATGCATTCCATTACTGTCCATGAACAGGCTCAGTTGCACATTGCTAAGTCACTTCGGTGTGGACTGAGTAGCCCAGAAGCCCTATCAGCTATCACTTGACTAACACCCCACGCATGGCCATCATATTCAGTAAATGAATGTTTGCCATTACAAAGAAGATGAATATCATACAGTTATAACGTGTTGTTCTTTACATGTAGAATACATAACTACAATATACTTCCAACTATGTATTTCATACAGTATATTAAATATTGCAAGACCACAAATAACCAACTTAAAATGAAATGCTTTGAAGTTTATCAATAAATAATGAGAAGTTGAAGAAAAAATATGCAGCCTTTTGGAAAAACCAGAGTGTCTGGAAAAACCTGTGGCAGTGTGTTTTTTCCGACTGTGGAGTTTCATTCTGGGCAATACATTTAATATTTTAATAACATATGTTTTGGGTGGGGCGTGATAGATGCCCCGAAAGCTTTCAGGTGTTTTTTATGCTCAAAATATTAATTAAAAACAATATATGTTTTGGTAAATACAGTAACACTATTTAGATTTTATGTTACTTCAATTATTTTCTGTTAAACAAAGCACTTTAGTAGTTCCATAATTCCTGCGAAACTGAAACTTCTCTTACTTATGTATAAGTTCAATTTAATCAAATATTTTAGGATGACCAGCCGTCAATGCTTTTGCAATAAAGACAAATACTATTATTACGTAAAAACTACAACAGCAGCAGCAGCAGCAGCAGCAGCAAATCAACAATACAAAATGCGCATATACAAAAAAAAACCTTCTACGTCCAAAGCAATGTCGAAAACATAGCAAATAAGGAAGCAAATTATCGAAAATCCCATTGTAATAATTTTGGCCGATTTCAGGTGCAACTATGCATCATCTAAAATCCTCTGATAGCCAGCAAAATGGTACGTCATTTTAGATCAGTCAGTGTTGTGCCAACCAATTAAAATATACGTATTACATGTATATAAAAGATGCATGCATATTACGATAAAATGGTCTATCTACAGTAGGCCTACAGATAATCATTCGCATGCGTTTTGAACGTAAAATAATCTGGAAATCCCATTGTAAAACACGGATACCTGTAAATAGTATGGAATTTTGTCGTTGAAGACAAACCCTTTCTTTTATCCTGGGACTATGCGCCGCTGAACATGGATGGTATAAATCTGAAAATATCGCATTGAAGATTCACCGCACACATATGCAAATATGGGATGGAAAGTAATAAATATTGCGCTAAACCCGGGGAGGCTAGGCGCCATGCGCATTAAAATGCATTTCCATTACTGCCCATGAACAGACTCAATCAAACCGAGGATGCATTATTTTCATATTTTGTATTGTTCGGTGACTTTCAAAGTTGCTATTCATCTATTTGTACATTATTCATACAAGTATGATAGTTATTCATGCAAGCCTATTTCGTTGGAACAACATAGATCTCGAACATCTGTTGTGTTTTCTACTTGGCCTGTTTGCGAATCAAGTCCTTCTACAAGAACAGGGATGCCAATATTTAAAGATTTTGATAACAGCATAGCATATAAAGCTGTATCTACCTAGAACTATTCTCTTGAAGCTCGGGCAACAGATTTGCCATTGATCATGCACTGTCTCGATAACCTCGTAATAAGAACAATTCTTCTTTTAAACTAATCTCAGTATAAGAAACGCCCAATCTTAGAATGTGTTTCTTTAAGGGATCCGAGTCTGTGCAAAATGAAATAATGCGAATGACCTTTTGGAATAGTGGCTGACCGAAGGTGATCATTGGAGTACCTACATACCTAAACGGCTGTAAACAAATGAAAAGTTGAAATATGCAGATCAGGAATTGCCACATTCAGAAATAACAGCCTCCCCACACTGCCAAGAAGAAGAAGAAGAAGAAGAAGAAGAAGAAGAAGAAGAGAGCATGATTAATAAAATGATCAGTTTCAAAAAAGACACCACAAACAATTAACAAAAATGAGAGGTTACCGCCTTGGAACGGTCAGTGGCCAATCAAATTGCCACTGCTGGTTTCAAGTGCAATGTTGTGATGATACACGTCTCATCACTTGGGTTTAAGTCAATCATTGATACCGTATGAATGATCTCGTTGATTTTCCCTGATACTCTCCTTCTACTATGTAGTAGAATGAATATTCCCTGACAAGCTTGGGCTTCATGGGTTCAGAGATCAAATTATTTTTGAAAGAAGGGGCGAAGTGTTTTTCTGTCTGTAATTCATTAACCTTGTGGTCAAACTCTGACAGTTTGGGTCGGAACACTAAACGAAAACTCAACAGAAATTGTGTGAATAACGAACTAAATCTTGCTAAGCTCTACGATTTCTCCCAATGTCATTTGATATTTCTTTCTTGAAATGTTTACATCTGATCCAGTGCTTATACAACCAGAACGACCGATTGGCAATTTAACGTTATCATCTTAATGTACAGGCATTATGATCAAAATTGTCAGAAATGTTCAGACTATAGGAATTTATCTGTCCGGTTAGTGTTCACAGTAACTGTCGCATTGGCTTCGAAACACTGAACTTGAGTTGCAGAAAATCTCATCTTGTTTAAAATATCAACCAAGTATCGTGATCCAAACTGAATGTGTAGCTGAACCTCTGTGCCTAGCTGTAAGTGAGAAAGAATATATTTTAAGCGAGAGGCTTGGATGATAGCTTTGCCAATGGATGCTAACTTGACATCGTCAGAAGCTGAGAACATGGAGGATAGGAGCAATATAAGACTTTCAGGTATGTACTTCTGAAATAAGAAATTGAACTGGCATTTCGAAAGTGCGACTTGTTGTGATCAATTGCTGAAAGTTTTCTTCTCAGGCCCACCCTGTCTATCCGTCCTTCAAGAGTACTTACAAATATATTTTATTAAAATTTTTCTTTGTGTATGCCCTTTCTTCGCTTGAGTATACCATTACCTTGACCACCGCCATACGCACACCATCGTTGCGCTCAACCCGGAACAGGCGGCGTGAGCAGATATGTGCATTTCCATTACTGTCCATGAACAGGCTCAGTCAAACCGAGCACGCAACATTTTCATATTTGTCGTATGGCTTTCAAAGTTCCATTTTCATCTATTTCAAAAGGTTTAATATGGTACATGTATCTTTACGCTTAGGAATGCATTCCTTTGCTTTTCTTTGGTGGTGTTTCGTGTGTATCTTTTAAATAACTTCGAGGAATTTGCCTTGAGGTTCAAACGTTTACCTTGCATTGCTGTTGGTATAAAGCATCCTCAGCAGGGAGGTCTCAGTAGAACCTACGATATGCTTTCTGTCTTGGCCACTAGTTTTTTCAAAAGTAGTAAAGAAGTAATAGTTGAGGAGAGTGCCTGGTGCCATGGTGCTACACACGTGACTGCGCACGGACAATGGGGAGGGTATCATATGACCGCGCACGGCCAATGGGGAGGATATCATATGACCGCTCACGGACAATGGGGAGGGTATCATATGACCGCGCACGAACAATGGGGGGTGTCATCGCATTACGGTGCCATGACGACATCAGCACCACCCTAGTTTCCCTATGAGTCATCTGATCAGAGTGCCTGCAGCCCTGCTGCTACACGTGTGGCTGCGCTCGAACAATGGGGAGGGTATCATATGTCTGTTGGGTGGCATCGCATTACGGAAACCCATGACATCATCGGTCGCACCCTAGCGAACAATATGAGTCATCTGTTATGACATAGTATAGATCAATGGTTTCGCGTTACATTTCACAATCACCACCTTTATTCCGAAGGTGACTCACTCAGATTAAAAAGCTATTTTAATTCAACTTCTATTATTTATATAATTTTATGAAATAAATATCATAATGCTATTCCACACCCATAAGATTATCATAACCGTATCGAATTTCGTGTTATTATAACCGTACGTGTGGCCAGTGAAAAGAACGCCGGGTCATTGTTTCTCCGGTGTCAGTTACCTCGTGTGCGTGAAGCGTGTTAGATCAAAGTTAAGATATCGAAAAAAACCTTTAAACGTTTGAAGATACTTTATTCACCAGCTTTAAACCAATTAAATAGAACTTGTGTAACATGTTTATAATTTTGTACATATGTATGATTTGTTAATTAGTTTACCTCAATTATTTTACAATCGTGTGCATACTATAATTTCAAGTTTGCTTACATTTACTTAAAGTCGGATTTCATTTTGTTTGGAATTTGGTATGTTTCTAGGACCTTGTCAAAAAGAAACTGTCGCTTGAGTATTCCGTATTTAAAAGCTTCGTCCTTGTCGTACCCATCTGTATCAATCAGGTGACTGATCCATTGGTACGTCTTCATCCGAATCCATATCTGAATGCGCTAAATGTTTATGTCGTAAAATATTATCCTTTCTCCCAAAAGTTTTCAAACAAATGTCGCACCGATACATTCTCTTCGACGTTTTAAACAAGAATGAGGACAAATGGATGAATCATTCAACTTAATTCTCGTCCTATAATTACGGTGTTGCGAAGTTCACCTGCGTTCTCTTTTCTTTTTCCTCCAACAGAGGGCAGTTCCTGTCTTGATGTCTTACTCTTCCCGTCTTTATCACTTATTTTTGAATTCCTGAGTTTTTCACTGGTGGGTTGCATTTCTTTCTGACCTATAATTGATACATCTTTAGGTTTAGCTTGACGTTCGAGCATACGTTTAGCTATAGCGGTTGTCTGCTCTGCCGGTAAAACCATTTTAACATAAAATTCAGACTGAGGTCTCTGTTCGTTTTTATTCCTGCTCCTTTTCATCTTCTTACGTATCCACTTATGTCTTTGTAATCCAATAAGGCATTCTTTCTAACGCACGTCTTGACTCTTCAACGCCCAAGCAGTCAATAACCGATATATTATGATACTTAAGGCTATCTCTTTCAGTTCAAGTCACTATAATACTTCAAAAAAACTCTTAAAATCCGAAGCGATCAAACCATTAAAATAGCATTTCAAAAACAGTCAGTGTGTGAAAATATTATTTTAATGTGCTTTCAAAGTCAAAAATTAAAATTCAGCATGAAGAACTGCATGCATCAACATAATGAAGTAAAATGATAAGAAAGTAAATATTGAAATTTAAGTGTTTTTATTAATAATTAAACGCTTTGAAGCTTGTTGGCATATTTTCGCTATCTTATCTTTGATCTATCACGCTTCCCGCACATGAGGTAAATGACACCGGAGTTTTTTCACTGGACACACTTAAAACAAAATGAAATCCGACTTTAAGTAAATGTAATCAAAGTTGAAATTATAGTATGCACACGATTGTAAAATAATTGAGGTAAACTAATTAACAAATCATACATATGTACAAAATTATAAACATGTTACACAAGTTCTATTTAATTGGTTTAAAGCTGGTGAATAAAGTTTCTTCAAACGTTTAAAGGTTTTTTTCGATATCTTAACTTTGATCTAACACGCTTCACGCACACGAGGTAACTGACACCGGTGAAACAATGACCCGGCGTTCTTTTCACTGGCCACACGTACGGTTATAATAACACGAAATTCGATACGGTTATGATAATCTTATGGGTGTGGAATAGCATTATGATATTTATTTCATAAAATTATATAAATAATAGAAGTTGAATTAAAATAGCTTTTTAATCTGAGTGAGTCACCTTCGAAATAAAGGTGGTGATTGTGAAATGTAACGCGAAACCATTGATCTATACTATGTCATAACAGATGACTCATATTGTCCGCTAGGGTTCGACCGATGATTTCATGGGTTTCCGTAATGCGATGCCACCCAACAGACATATGATACCCTCCCCATTGTTCGAGCGCAGCCACGCGTGTAGCAGCAGGGCTGCAGGCACTCTGATCAGATGACTCATAGGGAAACTAGGGTGGTGCTGATGTCGTCATGGCACCGTAATGCGATGACACCCCCCCATTGTTCGTGCGCGGTCATATGATACCCTCCCCATTGTCCGTGAGCGGTCATATGATATCCTCCCCATTGTCCGTGCGCGGTCATATGATACCCTCCCCATTGTCCGTGCGCAGTCACGTGTGTAGCACCATGGCACCAGGCACTCTCCTCAAATATTACTTCTTTACTACTTTCAAAATTTCATAGCAAAATTATTTTTTCTGCTTGGTACTTTTTGTGCAAATGTCTTTAGGTAAATTTGGAAGATTGTGTGTCATTCGAAATTGATAAACACAAGTCTTAGCCAACTAACTTATTTCATTTGAATAAAAAAATTAACGGTGCTAATTCATTAACACTAAATCGTTTGGAAGGAAATTATGCTTGAGAAACTATCTTTAATTTGTTATTTTATACATATTAAATGTAGCCCAACTATTTCTGCGAAACAAGGGATTTTTATATATACGATGGTCGCCCTTCGCGCACAACCCAGTTACTATTCAAATCAATGCGGAAAATTTTCCCTCTGTGTCTATATGCCAGCGACAAGAATCTTGTCGCAAATTTTGAAGGCTTCAAATAGTTTTTTAAACCATATATACCTTTAAAAATTACATACCTGAAAAGCTTATTCCAATTAAAATCAATATATGTGATACTTTTTAAGAAACTTATTCGTTCATTATGAAAAAAAAACAACGTATAAACCTCCACACATGACAACATGTTTTATGTTACCTGACTTTAGATTATCGATTTATAAAAGGGGCGCTTTCATTGGTTATCACATTAAAATCAACATGTAAACGGCGTGTGCGATGGTAAGTTTAAAAGTGTTATTTGTGGAATATTCGTCATTTTATTGTTACTTTTATCATTATTTATGTTTTATAACAACATTTGAACATACCAGTGTTGAAATTTTCACGTGGGAGTGAAAAACAACAGAATTTAAATCGGGTCTATTTCCACCACAGTTTTGATCGTAACTGCTTGAGACGTAAAGGACAGACATTTGTAAAAGTCAGTATGATAATGGGTCTGTGCTAGCACAACTATTTGTGCGCGACAAGGACTTTTCTATATATGCGATGTTCGTCCTTCGCGCACAACCCAGTTACTATTCAAATCAATGCGGAACATTTTTCGTCTATGCCTATATGCCAGCGATCGGAATTCGAGTCGCAACTTTTGGCGGCTCCATAAAGCATCTTAAACCATATGTATCTTTAAAAAAATACATATCTGAAAAGCCACATTCAAGTAGAATCAATCTATGTAATCCTTTATAAATAACGGCTTCGTTTTTTTATGCAAAACACTTTTAAACCTCCACCTATGTCAGCAGCTCCGCTATAAGTTTATCTGACTGTGTAGTGTATCGATTTATCAAAGGGACGTTTTCATTGGTTAGCACATTAAAATCTACATGTAAACGGCATAAACAATAGTAAGTTTAAAAGTGTTATTTGTGGAATACTTTTTATTTGATTGATACTTTAGAGAATATTTATGTTTTTATAACAACAAATGAACTTAGCAGTGCCGAAATTTTCAAGTTGCAGTGAAAAAATGGGAATTTAAATCGGGTCGATTTCCACCACAGTTTTGATCGTAACTGCTTGAGACGTAAAGGACAGACAACGTAAAAAGTCCGTATGATAATGGGTCTGTGCTTGCAGTCGAATTATTGAGACTATAGGGTCTGTGCTTGCAGTCGAATTATTGTGACTAATATTAAATGCTGATACTCTTTTCGACACAGGCGCTTGACCAGCCGCCCCATCCCCTGCCAACCCTTACTAATACGCCTCTTTTGTAAAAAATGGTGCCAAGTCACTAATATTATTCCATTCTATCAAAATATGCGAAAATACACCGTCAAAATCGTATTCTAAAAAAATTATTTCTAAGTATATAATTGAATAATGGTCAGGAACGGCTCCAGACCCCATCCCCGTTCTAGATTTTTTTTTCCTACAATACGGCGGGTTCCAGCCTGACAGCTGTTTGGTTCAACGCAAAAGTGTCTGATCTAACAGTAAATGTCAAAAAGTCTCACCAAAAGCTCGAAATACGCGTAATATTCAACAGAAAACAGCCTCCGAAATGCAGGTTTTTTTTTCATAGATTCTTTTCGACAAGCTTTGATTATTCTCGCGAAAATAGCACGATGACTTTATCATTTGGAAAGAAAATATTACTTAGAAACTTTGGTCATAACAAAAATCGTAAATTATGGCCCACGGCGAGACTTCCTCCACGTGGTATGGCCTGGATCTACCGAGTTGAACTTACATATTTTTAAATATGCTTTTTTTCAACTATAACTATAACACTCTCGATGTTTATAAAACAAAAACAACCCTAAATACAATTGATTATTTATACATGTTAAATGCTCTTTTCGTTCCTCAGCCCCTTTTCGATCAGCTTGGATTATTCTTCCGAAAATAGCAATAAAAGAGAAATTTTATATCATTATTATTAAATTTTCACTAGTATTAAATGCTCAATTATTTTAAGCATAAATTAAACAATCATTAAAAAAGAAGGCTTTGGTTATTCTCGCGATAATAGCAATTATCAAGTACATAAAGAGGTTTAGTTTTTATGTCATTATTATTAAATTTTATCTGTTATTATGATTAATTCCTCTTAGAATACATCTTACAAATAATAAAGAATTAAACACGATCTTAAATTGATTCCATAAATCAAAACCATAGTCACTAAGAATTAAAGTTTTTGACTCATAATCAAGAAATTATCTGTTTATGCAAATACACTTGGTAACTTTTAACAAAAAATATTAGAGGCTCTTTTCGATGACTGGGTTATTTTCGCGAAAAAAGGCTATTTTCGGTATCTAGCGATACCGGGACAGTTTAAAGCATGACAAACTGAAGTCATGTGACAAACAACACACCAAGATGGCGGATAAGGAAGGAATTTTATCATTAAATTTTAATGTTATCATATTTTTGTTTTCAACATTTCTTTTAAAAGATTGTTTTGCTACCATTAGGGTTTCAAAAATACCATCAAGTCCGTTGGTGCATGAATTCGATGCTTTACCACTTTCCGCAGCTGATAAACAACAATTCTCTAGTGATTCTCATGAAAATTTACACAGACTTACCAAAAGAGACACCAGCGATGAAATCTGCAGACAACAGGAAACCAGTTTTTTAAAAGATTTGGCGACTAAGAGTATTGATGACGAGGTTTGCAAATAATTATTTAAATGTGTTGTCAATATTCTGAAATGCACGGTCTTGTGATTGTAAAAACAAAAATAGGTTGTTAGGTCTCTACAGAGTCCATTATGTTCCATGTAGATCTCAGGAGAAAATCAAGTTCAGATAGATCAGATTTTAAGAAGGGAATCCAGTACCATGGTTATTGAGTTGTCTCACAGGAAGTGGAGACTACGAATAGGACTGTCTCCTTGTCCAGATAGGATTATTATTAGGTTGACTTTTTCGAAATTACTGTCTTAACAAGACTTTTGATGCTGAAAATGACTGATTACCATGCACTCAGTCCGTAACAAATTGTAAACGAAGATCGTTTTTATGTGGGATTTTTTTATTCTCATATACGAACATTGATTGTTATTGTTTACATCCGAATATTTACGCGCATGCGCAGTACCTGGTTGGCAAAATATTGTTTCCGACACCGTAAGTTAAACCAAACAATGACTACTCTCGACAAGAATTCTCCTCATTCAGAGCGAAATAGTAGTTTTAATTGAAGATAAAGCTATAAAGGACAAAAAATGTTGTATGTTTATGAAAAAAAGCTAAATAAATTATTGAAATAAAACCTGATTTTTTAACTTATTATTTGGATAAAAGGTATTAGCTATCAGGGTTTTTTTTCCTTAACAAACTGACGCCGATAGTCGGCGTCTTCCCCCGGGAAAAAATTCCCCAACATAATTTTTTTCCCCAACCGAAATCATTTTCCCCCTTGTAAAGTGATAATTTTTTAAGCAAAACGTAAACAGAAGCTTAATTTATAGTTATGTTTAATCTATTTCATTTAAAATCTGCAAAATTTTCACAAATATTTGTTAGAAATTAGGTACGTACGCAACCTATTATTAGTTGTGGAATGTTATTAAATTTAGATTCACTACGTCACAAACACTGTATCCTGGTTGTCAACTTTAACATTACTAGTACTGGATTATCGTTGTGTTGGGAATTCTGCCTGCCAGTTTTAAGTGGATTTTACAACAGTTGAGTACCAATAGCGAGCGTACCGCCGTAAATTACAGCTAAAATACAACTCGTCCGCCGAATTTCTCGATAACATACGTCCCGCTGACTTCCGAAAAAGAAAATCACAACCATCAACGTAGACAGTCGTAGTAAATTTAAACCCCTCCTAAAATCTTTCATGTCACACCGTCTACAATTAGATAGTAAAACATGTTTTGCTAAAACAATAAGCTCTGCCCACTTTAAAAATACCAACAAGTCGAGTAAATGCATGCGCGCGCCGGTCTAATTATCGCCGATGAATGTATTCTGACACCGGGCAAACAAAAGAATCTGTTGTTTTGGTAATTGGCAATTAATTGAAGAGCTAGTTGTCGTATATTGTCTTCGTCGTGCTTTTAAACGGATGCGGCTTGTTTGCACTGTCAGGTAAAACGAACGTTGAAAAATGCAAAATACGAACAACAGAATACGGCGCCATGTTCTGTCACAAAAATACGAACCGTCAGGTGAAACACACATTCAAAACTGTGCCGGGCAATAATTTTTATCCCAAGAATTTTATATCCCGTATCTTCCAGAGTATTAATTGAAGTCCAAATTTACGATGTGACCCACAACTACAATAAAAATTAATTATCACAACATTTAAGTCAAAGTACCGTGTAATTTTATGATCATTTATCATCGTTCGTCGCATGTTGTAGTAGCATGTGCGTATCAGGGGGGTGGGGGAGATTGCTTGAACCCTCCTTTTGAGCAGCAATATTTAATTTTCTTGGGGAATTCAACAATTAAGTTGGAAATTATCAATAACTACCCAAGTACTGGCTGAAACAAAAGATTTCTGGAAATATTGCATCCGAAATGATTTTGATTCAAAGTACACAATAAATGGATACATTTTAAGCAGGCTCCGAAAGTGAACAAGAATAACTTATTCTTGTACTGTTTAAAAACAGATAACAAAGATACATGCATCTGTATGCTAAATAGACAGCTTGGTGATGAAAGCTAAAGTAAAAAAAGAAAGACAGAAGCATAAACTTGAGTATAAACATTCACTGTAGCTAATACAAGAAAGAGTGTATAATAAACTAAAATTTCCCCAAATTTGTATTTTTCACGCATTTCTCCCCTTTTGACCAGCGTCCAGCGTCTTCCCCTCTTCCTTAAAAAAAACCCTGGCTATAGAATATTTCAGATTAAGCAAAAAAAAAACAAACAATTTGTAATATGCGAAAAGTAATATAACTAAAATATTACAATAAATTTAAAAAACATAAATCAGGAGACAATAGGCGTTTTAACTGCTATTGATTGTTTCTTATAAATGGATGGTATGATGTAGCATCTCACCAAAAACCATCGTTGGAGTCGTTTTTAACCAGGTTTTCTTTAGAAAAATCCTGGTTATTAGATTGGGGTATGTCATTGGGCGGGCGGGCGGGCGTCAACATTTTGTGAAGTTTTTGTTAAAGTTGTGTTTTTCTCAGTAACCGTTCAAGGTTAAACTTTGAAACTTAACATAGTTGTCTAACATATCAATACCAATTATCAGGACAAGTTTCATAATCCCTGACTGTATTTTGACAAAGTTATGCCCCTTTTTCACTTGTGGGTAGCTTATATCAACAGGCAGCTTGAGATTGCTACCCAGGTGTCTGTGATAAAGGTCAAGGTCTTTGCTAAATATAGAAATTCAGCTTACCCTCAATAACTTGAGTTTGCTTTGTTCCTCTGGATGCCACACTTAGTATATGATTAGCTGATATCAAAAGACAGCTTGGGATTGCCACAGGTATCTGTGATCAAGGTCAAGGTCACTGTTGCTAAAATTAGAAATTCAGTTTTCCCTTAAATAACTTGAGTTTGCTTTGGTATATTTACGCCGAACTTAGTGTTGGTATCTAATATCAAGATGCAGCTTGAGATTGCTACCCAGGCGCCTGTGATAAAGCTCAATAGAAATTCAGTTTCTGCTCAATAGCTTGAATTTTCTTTGGCCTATTGACACCAAACTTGGTTTGTGGGTAGCTTATATCAAGACACTACTTAGGATTGATACCCAGGTGTCTGTGATAAAGGTCTATGTCATTTTTGCTAAAAATAGAAATTTAGGTTTCTCCTTATTACTTGGGTTAGCTGTGATCTATTGACACCAAGACGCAACTCGGGATTTCTACTCAGAAGTCTGTGATCAAGATCAAGGTCACTGTTGCTAAAAATAGAAGTTCAGTTTCTTCATATTAGATATTTTCTTTACAAAAGTATAAGTATTAAATGAAAACCTGGTTTTCGGCGTGTGGCGACGACTTTTTCTTGTTTCAACTTGAAGTTATACTTTTCAATTACAGAATACCAATATTAATAGTTAAAATATCCGTTAAAGTGCAAAATATATCAATTATTTGAACAAAATTTTAATTTGTGTAATGAACATGTTTTTACTGCACAGTCGCACATTTCCTCTTTATTACGAGATAACGCGGCGACCGTCATGGTGATCGAGTGACATTTGCCTCTGGCACAACTATACTCGTACAATACACGTGTCATAAACTAAACAGGGGCCTCCATGTAACATTTTCTGCATGCATGATCCGTGTTAATTCTTAAATTTTTAAAAAAGTCTGCCGAAAGTAAAAAAAAAAATAACCCTAAAATATTCCATTAATCATTTTTAAAACAAGATATTTAACAATTTCTAACGAACACGACAATCATCATCATCATTTTTATTTAAGTCATAGTTATAGTTCACAGCAGCAACAAGACATTAAAAACAACAACATCAACAACCACACCATCCTCAACATCTTCATCATTAAAGTATTCATACAAATCTCCGGATTTACAATGAAGAAGTTTTGACAGGCGCGACAAATGTACTAAGTCTAGTATTTTATACCAAAGACCTATATATATATATCAATAGTGTAATATATAGGTCTTTGTTTATACTAAAATTGAGACCTTAAATGATAATCATCCACTCATTATCCAGTCTATAATTGGATAATTAGAAAAAATGTTGTATTTTAAACGCATTGTTTTTAATTGTCTTCAATCAGTATGTGAACTATCTTTTTGAAGTGTCTTTAAACTGCCAACAAACATAAGCTCGATATTTCTCATTTAAATAAACAAGTTATAAGTTAAAAAATATTGTTGAACATATTATGTTTTTAAAGTAGGGGTCGAAGTGTCCAACCAGGTAGGGGTCAAAGTGTCTTCAAATCAGGGGTCTAATGGCAAGGGGTCTGAGGAAATAAGTAGGGGTGGAAATGGTAAGGGGTCGAGATGTCCTGATACAGATGAGACATACCCTTCTCATTGCAATTTGCCACTTTTTCAGTCTCTTTTGATCCTTTGGAAACCGAAAGAACGAAATATCTGATCCCTTCTGGTACCTTGTTGTACATCCTGGAGCGCTACAACTGACAGGCATGTCTATATTTGTTTATTTATGCAAATATTTACGCTCTGATTACATTACATAATACGCTTATTTTTGCCAACCAGCCAGTGCGCATGTAACTTTAGCAAGTGCGCGTGACGTCACTCGTCAACGTTCGTATTAGTACCACCTCATGTCGGTGATAAGTAAAACTTGTATTATATAGTACAAAAAATTGATAAAAATTCTGGCCTGAAAATGAATATTTTAATAGTCATGCGTGGTCCTGCGATGCATATGACAAAATTTATAACCTACAAACCTCATTTTTTCCATCGCCGTATGATTTAAATTTCCGTCCCCGTGTATAAAACTGTAAGTTAACTCACTAAACTTAACATCCTCGTTAAATTTTTTCTTTGGTGCACACGCTTTGGATGCAGCAACTGATCTAGAGTCTCTGTTGTAAAACTGCACATTTTCTTGTTTTGATTCAAAACTT
Organism: Corbicula japonica; assembly: GCA_038501625.1. Classification (NCBI taxonomy): domain Eukaryota; kingdom Metazoa; phylum Mollusca; class Bivalvia; order Venerida; family Cyrenidae; genus Corbicula; species Corbicula japonica. The sequence goes on along the minus strand of JAZAYU010000059.1, from coordinate 691,645 downwards.
TGACTTTCAAACTGTCATATTCTGAAAAAAGTTTCTCCAATTCTAAGATTGATAGACATTTTGAAAACTAGGTAATGCAAATTCTGAGAAAAAACTTAAGCACAGAAATACTATTACGACATTCATGTTTATTATTCTACTTAAAATACGATTCCAATGTAGAACCAAAGTTGAACCATCAACACAGAATAATTGTGCTATTATAAAATTAATTTTTAATTTTAAAAAGGACCAAATGATAGAGACATATCTTGTAATTTATTGACAGTAACAAGAAACAATAGGCTAATTACCAACCCGGTGAACGGCGGTATTTAACAAAGCTGCCTCGACATATTTAATATTTCGCAACTGCAAACTGAGTAGATCAATAATAATAAGTATTGATAGTTTTTACAATTTTTTATTGTCGAAACATCAGAGGACAAGCAATTGGGGCTATTATTATTTGACATGTGAAAGCACCGTTACATAAAAGAAACAAACATTTTAACAAAAATTTGAATTGAATTCCCAATTGCGTCGATGTTCAGGTTTAAACACAGTTTACGACTTGGACGGGCGAATATAGTATCAAGCATCAATGCTGTAACCCAATCTCACTAATTTATTGAGCAAATTTTTCAGCAATGCACATCTGTTTTCTTTGGAAAATGAAATATTTTCACTATGTTTACAAAATACAATTCGATTTCCGGTATATTTGGCCAATTTCTGGAACGAGGCTGCAAGTGCACATATTTTCCCTCCATATGTCTAAATGTCGAAAATGTTTGAAAACGTACTGATGTGTGTACTTTCTGTAAGGGTGAGTGCACTTTTTCATTCGCTCGACCTGCAGGGCGAGTGGGTAAAAAAAATTGAACACCTCTGGTACATGTATGTTTCTATAACGATTTTTTTAATATTTCTTTTCAGTACACGTTTGAGAATGAGACCAACACTGCAATGGCTCTGGCCTGGGCTGGAAACAATGATGGGGTAAGATTTTTTATTGTTAACTGCAGTCAGTTTTATGAAAGGCGAAATTTTTCAAGTAGATTAGTGTTCTAAATTATGAGAAATAGATTGGGAAAGAATCACATTCAGTGTTGTTATACTTTTCCAGTGGGCATATGATACATTCATGTTAAACAGGACCTTTCCCTTAAAAAAATTAAAGCATCTTCTCCAGAAAAATTTTAAGGCATCCTGGCATTTTTGGTCATAACAATGAGCAGTCCTGTTTTGAATTGAAGTGTTTATCAAGTATTACAAATTGTTTTATTGTGCACTTGATGTTAAGTGTGGTGATAGGTTTTATTTTGTGTGACACATCTTGACAGAATAGAAATTATGGCCTATGTGACCAGTGTAGACCAAGATCAGACAGGCCATGTTTGCAGTCTGATCTGGGTCTACACCATTTGCAAGTGAGTCAGAGAAAAGAATTCTCAATCTGTTGTCCTGCAGGATATGGCTGTTATCCATGGGATAACAGTGTAGACAACAAAGGTGCCAGCTGATCAGGATCTACATGTACACTGTTTGCTTATTCATTGGCCAAGAAAGGAACAAGGCAGATATCCATATCAACTGCAGTTTGGATCTACACTGTTTGTCCTTGGATAATAGCAATATCTCATGACCATATGCTTTTGTAGATCCAGATTGGACAGCGTCTGTGTCAGGGTTGGCACCAATCATCCACCCCTGGTTTAAACCGGCGGTTTTAACCGGTTAAAACCGTCCAGGTCAATAATGCCCAAGTGGTCAATACTGGTCAATTGAACTTTTTTTTCAAGATTTGTATAAAAGAAAGGAAGAAAACAAACCATTAAACTTCTATTTTATTTCTACTTATGTTACTTTAGAACTAACTTTACTTGAACATGCTTTGCACTTAGAAATTGTCTTATTTCCCTCTGTAATGAGATCATAAAATCCCCAAAAGGGGTCTTTTGGCTTCATTCTGGTGAGTTTTAAGACAAAGTAAGAATTATTTTAATTTGAGTTTTTTATCAACTAACTATCAACAGAGAATGGTTCAGTAACTTGAAAAAAACTTTAGTTTAAGCAAAGGCAATCTGCACCACCAGTAGGTGTTACACACTTGCCAACTAACACTTGAGTATGGCAATGCCAATTGACAGTCAGGAGATGGAGGGGTGCTTATTGAACTTGGGAACATGTCAATTAAGATGCTAATGTGTTTATTTTAGGGTTATCCAATAACCATAAATTAGGTGTTACACACTCGCCAATTAACGCTTGTGTATGACAATGGATGGTCAGGAGACTGAGGGGTGATGAATTGTACTTTCTTTGACCTCACAGATTTTTGCACCAGTAAACAACAAAGTCATACTGGTTCATAAATGTATATATTGTACTGAGCACTTGGGCAAATCTTACAAAAAGTTCTTCACCGTATCCAATACATAAATTAGATAAAACATAACATATGTTATTATCCCCCGCCGATGAAATCGGGAGGGGGATATTGTTTTGGCGTTGTCCGTCCGTCACAGTGTCACGTCGTCACGGTGTCCGTCCGAATTTCGTTTCCGGGCTATTTCTCTGCAACCACTGGATGGATTTCAACGAAACTCTGTTGGAAGTATCAGTACCAAGAGGAGATGCGCATATCGTCGTCTTGTTCCGGTCAGACCATTTAACACAGAGTTATGGCCCTTTGATAACCTATGAAATATGCATATAGAGCAGTATTTGTTTCCCCGCTATTTTTCTGTAACTAGCGGATGGGTTTTAATGAATCTTTCTGAGAACCATCAATACCAAGAGGAGATGCGCATGTCGTTGTCTTGTTCCAGTCAGACCATTTAACACAGAGTTATTGCCCTTTGATAACTTATGCATTTTGCATATAGAGCAGTTTCCGCGCTATTTCTCTGCAACTACTGAATGGATTTCAATGAAACTTGCTGAAAACCATCTATACAAAGAGGAGATGCGCATATCTTTGTCTTGTTTCGGTCAGACCATTTAACACAGAGTTATTGCCCTTTGATAACTTATGCATTATGCATATAGGGCAGTATTCGTTTCCGCGCTATTTCTCTGCAACTACTGAATGGATTTCAATGAAACTTGCTGAAAACCATCTATACCAAGAGGAGATGCGCATATCGTCGTCTTGTTTCGGTCAGACCATTAAACACAGAGTTATTGCCCTTTGATAACCTATGAAATATGCATATAGAGCAGTATTTGTTTCCCCGCTATTTTTCTGTAACTAGCGGATGGGTTTTAATGAATCTTTCTGAGAACCATCAATACCAAGAGGAGATGCGCATGTCGTTGTCTTGTTCCAGTCAGACCATTTAACACAGAGTTATTGCCCTTTGATAACTTATGCATTTTGCATATAGAGCAGTTTCCGCGCTATTTTGTCTGCAACTACAGAATGGATTTCAATGAAACTTGCTGAAAACCATCTATACAAAGAGGAGATGCGCATATCTTTGTCTTGTTTCGGTCAGACCATTTAACACAGAGTTATTGCCCTTTGATAACTTATGCATTATGCATGTAGAGCAGTATTTGTTCCATGCTATTTCTCTGTAACTAGCGGATGGGTTTCAATGAAACTTGCTGAAAACTATCTATACCAAGAATAGATGCGCATATTGTCATCTTGTTTCAGTCAGACTGTTTAACACAGAGTTATTGCCCTTTGATTACTTATGCATTATGCATATAGAGCAGTATTCGTTTCCGCGCTATTTCTCTGTAACTAGCGGATGGGTTTCAATGAATCTTTCTGAGAACCATCAATACCAAGAGGAGATGCGCATGTCGTTGTCTTGTTTCAGTCAGACCATTTAACACAGAGTTATTGCCCTTTAATAACTTATGCATTATACATAGAGCAGTATTCGTTTCCGCGCTATTTCTCTGCAACTACTGAATGGATTTTAATGAATCTTTCTGAGAACCATTAATACCAAGAGGAGATGCGCATATGGTTGTTAGTTCCAGTCAGACTGTTGAACACAGAGTTATGGCCCTTTGATAACTTATGCATTATGCATATATAGCAGTATTCATTTCCACTCTATTGCTCTGCAACTACTGAATGGATTTCAATGAAACTTTCTGGAAAACATCAATACCAAGAAGAGATGCGCATGTCGTCGTCTTGTTCCAGTCAGACTGTTTAACACAGAGTTATTGCCCTTTGATAACTTATGCATTATGCATATAGAGCAGTATTTATTTCCGCGCTATTTCTCTGCAATTTTTCGATGGATTGCAATGAAACTTACTTGAAACCATCTATACCAAGAGGAAATGCGCATATCATCCTGTTGTTCCTGTCAGACTATTTAACACAGAGTTATGGCGCTTTGATAACTTATGCATTATGCATATTATAGAACAGTATTCTTTTCCTCTATTTCTCTGCAACTACTGGATGGATTTCAATTAATCTTTCTGAGAACCATCAATACCAAGAATAGATGTGTATATTGTTGTCTTGTTCCAGTCAGACTGTTTAACACAGAGTTATTGCCCTTTGATGACTTATGCATGATAGAGCAGTATTTGTTTCCGATCTATTTCTTTGCAACTTCTCGATGGATTGAAATGAAACCTTTTGGGAAACATCAATACTGAGACGAGATGCCCATTTCCTCATCTTGTTCCGGTCAGCCTGTTTAACACAGAGTTATTGCCCTTTGATAACTTATACCTTATGCAAATAGAGCATAATTTGTTTCCACACTATTTCTCTGCAACTACTGGATGGATTTTAATGAAACTTTCTGGGAACCATCAATACCAAGAGGAGACGCACATATTGTCATCTTGTTTCAGTCAGACTGTTTAACACAGAGTTATGGCCCTTTGATAAGTTATGCATTTTGCTTGTAGAGCAGTATTTGTTTCCTTGCTATTTCTCAGCAGGAATCTATGGAAACCATCAATACCAAGACAAGATGCCCATATTGTTGTCTTGTTCTGGTCTGACCGTTTAACACAGAGTTATGGCCCTTTGAAAAGTTATGCACTATGCATATAGAGTGGTATTCGTTTATATGCTACTTCTATGCAACTTCTGCATGGATTTCTTTTAAATACAGCACTATACTTTTACTACTGCATTCTTCATTTCAACATTTTGAAGACTTTTTGTCTCATTTTTATATTCTGGTGAGCTGCCCAACCCTTTTCACCATCTGAAGTTTTTTTTTCACCTTTTTTGCCATCCATTATAAATATCTAAATAAAGCCCTATGACTTCAGCTGTTGTGTTAGTAATAACCAGTACTCGGCGGGGGATATAAATTCAACGAATTTGCTTGTTTAACTTGAAACTGTTAATATACTTCATACATTGATTTCAGTCTGTTATCAAAATTGCCTATATGTCATACTATTCATATATACAGTATAGTTTCCCCGTACTTAAAAAATGTGTCTGTAAGCGTTGAATGCCAAAAGCTGAATGATCCTACATAATTATTCAAACAATACACACCAGAACTTATGCATTAAACAAAACAACTTTTGATTGGTACATTCAAAAGATCTTACCCAATCAAAGGAAATTATTTTTCATATAATTCGCTTTGCTTAACCGGCTGAAAATGCATATCTATTGTTTACTGAACATGGGAACATAACAATTAAGATGTTGTGTTCATTTAAGGATTATCCAATATTAAACCATAAATGAAGTACCATTTAGGCCCTTACAGGAGCTATTGTAAGGGCCCAAAGGATTTTAAATGATTCTAAGAACATTTGGACAGTTTTGTTGACCATAAAATTGAAATGACCAGTTAAGACCAGTAATGACCACTATTGACCAGTATTGACCATCGGCCCAGTCAATACTCAATTAGCCAACCCTGGTCTGTGTCATCTTATCAGGATTTACACTGCTCACTTTTAGATTCATTATGATATATACTGCTCATGAGTAACTAAACTTGACAAGAATCATAATATACAAACTTAATTTCCAAGATAAGATTTTGCTAAATGAATCATTTAAAATTCAAGCTTTACATTTTTGTATGCCTGCAAAACCTGGGGATTATTTGTTTCTTTTTTCACACAAACCAGCTGCATTTGCTTGAATTAATAACTCATTTGAAATTAGTATTACTATCATAACAGAGTGTTTATATCTTTCATTTGATACTTCAGCTGCATTCAATATTTATTAAAGGAATATTAAAGGAATTATCAATATTTATCAAAGGAATTTACTTGTATTTTCAAGTGTATATGTAAAGTGGTTGATTTATGGGACAGTAATCTATTAATACATTGTAAGTGTCAAAATATTCATGTAATAAGTCATCAAATCTGAAAACTTGATCAAGGGAAATAGGCATGTAGGAAATAGGCATATATATATATGAACTATATCCTTTACATGTTGTACATTTAGTTTAATTAATTATTAATTCACAGTTAACAGTCTTAGTGCTTGACTTGATTTATACATGTATTGGTCCCTTGTGTCAATCGGCAGTCAGAACAGTGGCTAAACCTTTTGCCGTTTCTTCATTAACCCTTTCATCCATATATTCGCCTTTTTTATATGTGTGCGAACAGTGTAGATCCAGATCAGCCGCCACATCCATGCCATCTGTTTGGTAGTTGATTTATTAGGTTATTTCTGACCAAAGTGCGACCAGTGAAGATCCTTATCATGGCTGATCTGGATCTACAAATGTACACTGACCGCACATGCATAAAAATGCGTATATATGGAGGAAAGGGTTAACCCTTCAATTGCTTAGCTAAGCATTTTGCACAAGTGAGCGGTGTAGCCCCAGACCAACATAACATCCATGTACTCAGATCAGTATTTACACTGTTTGCCTCTTGAACTGAAATAAACTAATACTAAAAGACATATCCATTGGCAGTGAGTAAGTGAATGATAAACCTGTTCCTCCATATATACGCGTTTTTATGCATGTGTGACCAGTGTCTGCACTGGTCGCATTTTGGTCAGAAATAACCTAATGAATAAAAAAGCAAACAGTTAAGATCCTGATCAGATTGCATGGATGTAATGGCTGATCTGGATCTAAACTGTTTGCCTGCGCAATAAAGGTGTTTCTATGGAGGAAAGGGTTACGTGGTTTGATTAACTGGTGGTTTTGAACTCGTGACAAATTTTTTATATTTGCTTGAAAATTGGTAAACTTCCAAATTCTTATTTTAATTTCAATATAAAAACACTTGTAAATGGATAACAAGGAAGTAAAAGCAATGTTATACATGTAACTGAAAGTTTTGGAGGTCAATTAAAGCTTATCTGAAACTAAACCAGGATTAACCATATCAAGTCACTTAATCATGTTGAGTATTTATTGAGAATCTCAAAAGGAAAATAATTTCCTGTACAGTAAATCACTTGCTTTAATTCGATGGAATATGGCTTTTACACCATTGGCAAACAGTAAATATCCAGATCAGCTGGCACTTTTGTGCCATCTAATCTGGATCTACACTGTTGGCTTTAGATTTATTATGTTATTTCTGACCAAGAAGTAACTAATGTTGATCAAGATCAGATGGCGCAGATGTTCCATCAGATCTGGATCTAAACTGTTCACAGATGTGATAAAGCCATAAATATATGGAGTAAATGTTAACCCTTTCCTCCATAGATACACCTTTATTGCATGGGCGAACAGTGTAGATCCAGATCAGCCGGCACATCTGTGCCATCTGATCAGGATCTAAAATGTTTGCTTTTTTATACATTAGGATATTTCTGACCAATATGTGACCAGTGCAGATCCTGATCAGACACCATGGATGTGCCAGCTGATCTGGATCTACACTGGTCGCACATGCGTAAAAATGCATATATATGGAGTAAATACTTAAGTGATTTGACAGTCCACAAATTGTTTTCCATAAGTGTGCTTGGCTTTATCTATTCATAATCATCTCTTTCAATCTGATGACATAGGATATTTGTTTTTACCAGACTAAGATAGAAATATATTTCACCGAGTGAGCTCTGGAATTGGAGTGGTGAAGCCACAAGTGAATATATGTAATTCCAGAGTTCATTAGTGAAATATATTTCTATCTTTCACTGGTGAAAAAAAAAATTATGCTTTTAGGTGCACTTTTTGTGTTAGTTGGACAGAAAACTTGCATTAAATGGCGCCAAAAACAGTTGTTTATAACGTTACGTCATGAGGGTGTCATATACCAAAACTTAAGCCTGTTTTCTAAACGTTCTCATTTGGAACTTAATGTCTGTTTGGGTACCATCATGAAAAAATCAGTGAAAATAGAAATGGTATGCCACAGTTTGAAAACAGTGAAATACCAATTTTATTTTAACCGAGAAAATTCTTCAATCCACTGGAAAGGATAAAATAAAATAGGTAAAGCCAAAATTGTCCAGATCTGTAGATGAAGTCATTTAAAAAGTGCCTCTTTTTCAGGTGTTGATAATTGTTACAAGCGAGGGTATTGGTGATATCACAACCAAATCATCAGTGTTCAGAAGGTATTATATTGTTGTATGTGCCATTCATTGACAAGGTGTTGTTGGTGATATTTTTGATAAGTTTTGTTGCTATCTTTTAAAATCAATAACAATTTTCAATCATTTTTGTGTCACCCTTCCCAAAAAAAGGCGATAAATAGGGATCGCTTTGTCAGTCGGTCTGTCCGTTCATCCGTCACAAAAACTTCATGTTGACTATAACTTTACCATTACTTAATATTTTTTCATCAATCTTGCAAATTACCGGTATACTGCTTATGACAACACGGTCAAGATAATGAAAAATTCTTTACGTCATGGTCACATTTGATGGAGTTATGCCCCATTTTTGTACTTTGATTTTGACCCGAACTTAATGTTGGCTAAATCTTTGCCATTTCTCAATATTTCTTCATCAATCTTTAAAATATATTGCTTATGACAACAGGCTCATGATGATGCCAAGTTCTTTAGGTCATGATGGAATTATGTCCCCTTGAGGTGCATTTTAAATCCGACATATAACCAGAGGGTGACACAAGTGTTCAACTGAACACCTTTCTAGTTCAAACTACATATATATTAGATGACATGTTTCCTCCTAAATGCAAATGTTGTCTGCTCAACTTAATAACTGCTTTTCAAGTTATTACATCTCCATTCAAATGACATATTTGTCTGTGCCTGGGCCAAAGATCTTTAAACTAAGATTTTAGACTGGTCTCAAATCTCAAACATCTGAGTGATTGGCTGAAATGGCGACCAGTTGCCATTTTAGCCAATCAGATGCTTGAGATTTGAGACTAGTCTCAAGATTTAGTTTTATGTATTTTGCCTGGTATGGCTGTTAACTGTTTACTTGATAGTAAGCCTTCATCCTATGGTCAAACAGTATAGATCCAGATCAACCAACACATTTGTGTTGTCTAATCAGGATCTAAACTGTTCCCTTTTTTATTCATTCTGTTATTTCTGACCAAATATTTAACTGTGTATCTTGATCAGACAGCACAGATGCACCAGCTGATCTGGATCTAAACTGTTCAGATATTATATAGATAACCGTCATATTCCATGTAAATTTGCAGAAACAATTAATAATAATTGGAGATCAAAGTTCTATTTAATACTTTTACAGCACAGATTATGGTCTATCGTACAGTAACCTCAGTAAAGAACAGAACATCATCAATGTGATCAAGAAACATAATGGTTTACAGCGGAATCCTCACGATGCTAAAAAAGTGAGTAGTACTCTGGAACAACCAGCTCAGCCACCTGAAAATACCCCATTGATGGTTCAATGTTCTCAATCATACACATACCATTGTTTACAATCCTCATGACGCTTAAAAGATGAGTTATAATCCCAGGGATTTTTATAGATGCAGAATCTTGCATTTTGATACTAGTTGACCCCACCTTAACTGAGCTTGGTAATTTGATGAAGAATTGAAAAAAATGGTCAAATTTTGCAAGAAAAAAAATTAATATTGTATCTCAATATTCAAATATGAACTTAATATTTATTTTACCCTAAAATTTTAATTTTGCAGTTTTAAAGTTAAAAAAGTTCACTGACCCCTGGTCTTCAAAAGCTTATGAAATTCCTTAATCTAAAAAGAATCAGTGAATTTGATATATGTTTTTTATTGTAGGTGTATCTGATTGGAGAAGGTATGCACCTTTATGTAACTGATGATGGAGGTTTAAAGTTCACCCACGTAGATCTGCCATTTACGATGAGTGATGAGCTTATATTCCATTCCAGTCCAAAATACAGCGACTACCTCATGGCTCAGAATTCACGAAAGGTACTAGTATTCATGTAGAAATTGTACTTGACATCACAGTTAGGAAAAACATGAAAACAATAGGTTGTAATGTCCCCATTCCTTAATGGGTAAATGATTCAATCACATCTGTTCAAGCTATCTTTATAGGGTTAACCTTTAACTTTAAAAAAGATTTGAAATTCAATGAAACAGTGATAAGTGACATTAAATGATACAGTAATTACTGAGATTAAATGATACAGTAACTACTGAAATTAAATGACACAATTATTACTAAAATTAAATGAAACAGTTATTTCTAAAATTAAATGATACTGTAATTACTGACATTAAATGATACAGTTAATACTAAAATTCAGTGATTTAGTAATTTCAGAAGTTATACATTAATTACTGGCCTTTTGGCCAGGAAAAGAAAAAACAACCTTAAGTTGGGAGTTGTTACTAAATTTATTCTATCTAAAATATTAAACTTGTCCCCCTAATCTTGTGGCATCAACTCATCATTAACCTTCGGGCAGAGTTCTTTCGAACTTGCAAAGATTTATCGAGCAGGATGTGAAGATGATCGTAAAGATCGGTCACCATTTCAGCCAATCAGATGCTTGAGATTTGAGACTGGTTTCTCTGCTGAGTTTTATATCCTTGGTCAAAAGCATGGAATGTGGAGTTTATCATCATTTGTCATGTTAAGTTATATTGAATCAGATACATTACAATTACCCAGGTAATCGTTTACTATTTCAGGACCTGTTTATATCCAAGGACAATGGTAAGAGCTGGAGTAAGATGCAGGGGTTGCCGGAAGGAAGTGGTGGTGTTGATAAGGCGGTGTGGGGAGTGCTTCCAGAGGAAGGAGAACGTACTGGAGACACACCGGAAACTATTTATTTCACGCATGGGGCTACTCAAGTGGATGATCCTATTTTACAGCATTGTAAGTTGAATATCAGATGTGAATTTCTTTAACAAGACAAGTTTTGATATTTATGATATTAATCTTGATACTTGTTGCATTTTAAAATCCTCATGCTGGCAACATGTAAACAGAAATTTGCAAACAGGGATGTTTCAGACTTATATTCACAACAAATATGAAGCGAAATACTTAATTTGTTGGTTTTTATGCTCCCCCCCCCCCCCCCACAAAGTAGAAAAAGTAGAAGGCTTATAGAGTTGCACTCGTCCGTCTGTAAGTACTTCTGTCCATACGTCCCCAAATCTCGTGGCATCAATTCCTTAACTATAAGGCAGATTTCTTTCAAACTTGCACAGATGATCAAGCAGGATGTGTAGATGATCGTAAAGAAAGGATTTTTGCCTGCAACCATTTTTACCAGAGTTATGGCCCATTGTTATTAAAAATTATGTTGCAGCAGTGGGGGCATCAGTGTCCGAGGACACCTTCTTGTTTTTATAAAACTTTCTTATATCTTAGGAAAATTGTCAGTAATGCGGTTTATTTACTGTTTAAACAAAATCTTCTTGTTTTATTGCAGTTTTTGGATTTGTTACAACGACAGATTACACTTTGGCCAAGTCCACAGATGGTGGAAAAACTTACGTAGACCTTCTTAAAGGAGTTGTTTCCTTTGAACGACAAGGGAAGTTCCTGTATAGCTCCCAGATTATGACCAATCCTGACAAGGTAATTTGACTACCATACACCTAGCATTAGTATATAACCCTTTCCTCCATATAAACACCTTTATTTCATAGGTGAACAGTTTAGATCCAGAGCAGCCAACACATCCATGCTGTCTGATCAGGATCTAAACTTTTCCCTTTTTGATTTGTTAGGTTATTTCTGACCAAAATGTGACCGATGCAGATCCTGATCAGACAGCATTGATGTGCTGGCTGATCTGGATCAACACTGGGCGCACATGCGTAAAAATGCTTATCTATGGGGAAAAGGGTTAAAGTGGGTAGTTTTATATATCACATAATTTTGCAGGACCAAATTTCAAACAAATGAAGAAAATGAAATTTTTGTGAAGAGATATATTCATGTAATGGAATTATGCATGTAAAACACAGTAATGCATTATTAAATTAAGCCGAGGTTTACACATTATTATGTGTGCAAAATCAGCAAAAAATAAAAATCCGCACAATATAAAATTAATCTGCAGTATAATATCAACAATATTTTAGTTATATCATTTTAAAATACTATCGAGATTATATGAGAGGTTTGAACACTAATCCATTTATACGAGTTTTATTGCATGTGCGACCAGTGTAGATCCAGATCAGCTGCCACTGTGCTCTCTGATCAGGATCTACATTGTTTGCATTTTGGTCAGAAATTACCTAATGAATCAAAAAGCAAACACTGTAGGTCATGATCAGATGGGACAGGGCTCTCACTAGAGGGAGACTAGGGAGAAGAGGTCTCCCAAAAATGACCAGACTTCTCCCTCTTTTGAGCTATGGGAGAAGTTCATTTTACATAGACTATATAGGGAATGGATGCTGTTGACTGCAAACTTCTCCATTATTCAATAAAATTATGACAAAAATTCTCCCTGATTTTCAAGTCTAGCGAGAGCCCTGATGAGACAGTTGTGCTAGGTGATCTGTATCGATATTGTTTGCTCATGAATGACAGCCATATCCAGTGGATTATATAGTTAACCCTGTACTCCATATACACCTCTTTTAACCCTTTCTTCCATAGATACACCTTTATTGCAAGCCCGAACAGTTTAGATCCAGATCAGCCGGTACAGCCGTGCCATCTGATCAGAATTCAAACTGTTCATTTTTTTATTCATTAGGTAATTTCTGACCAAAATGCTGCCAGTGCAGAACCAGATCAGACGGCACAGATGTGCTGGCTGATCTGGATCTACACTGGTTGCACATGTGTAAAATGTGTTTTTAAGGAAGAAAGGGTTAAATTTTACGCATGTGTGACCAGTGTAGATCCATCATGATCTGCACTGATGGCATATTGGACAGAAATAACCTAATGAATCAAAAACCAAACAGTGTACATCCTGATCAGATGTGTTGGCTTATCTGGATCTACACTGTTTCCCCATGCCATAAAGGCATGATTATGGAGGAAAGGGTAAAAATTACCTCATTATTAAAGAGAATTGCTGTTATGTATTAATTAATATTGGAGAACAATCAGAAATACCACAAGAAGTCATATAGGGACCTTAAATTTATAAAAAAGTACTCCCCTCTCCCTCTGTATGTATGAAACTTAAACCCAAAGACAATGGTCCTGATTTTAACAGAAAATTAATTTCTCTTACAGAATAACTGGAGACATCTAATGATTTCAACTGATGGAGGGAAAACATTTGAAGAAGCTCAGTTGCCAACCATTGAACCTGATAGGGTAAGTCAGGGGTGGATTCAAAGGGGGTTCTTGATGTAGCTCCAACCCCCTTTATGGGCAGTGATAATCATATTTAATTTTCATGGTGATTGTGGCCAATATTTGAAAATGATCATGAACAATCTCTGACCTGTGTAATATGGCCTTGGACATGCATGTGAAGTAGCCTATATGTTTTATAGCTTCAAGGGTGTTACTAGGGGTCATGTGTTTTATCCTGGTACAACCAGAAAAATACTCAAAACATGTATTTTCTGCAGTTTTTCTAAACATTCTAACCGACTGATTGTTGTTTTTCTGTATTTTCAGTTTTACAGTCTGATGGAAATAGACGATGACATGATATTTATGCATGTGGATAATAAAGAAGGTAATTTGTGGTGTATTTTTTGGGGTGAGGGGTTTGGGGGTGGGGCAGAGTAGGTTTGGGAGCAAGTATACCTGATTTACCGCAGTCACTTCGACGGTTGGATCGTGTCATTGGCTTGACTTTAAAACCTTTTAGTAAATATAATTTACAGAGAAATTCTGAATTTATGGTTGTCATATTGTATAGATGTTTGTTAACTCTTCACTTCATGTAATTTTTATACTGGTTTTATCAGTATAGGTTTATTTTTTACTATTGTAGATCCAGATCATTTGACACTTCCTTGCCATCTGATCTGGATCTAAAACCATTCCCTACTTAATCAAAAATAATGAATATACAAGTGCACAGTGTAGATCCTGGCCCCGTGATTATTATAAAACTTTTTTCATGCTCAAGTCAATTCGAGCATGAAAATTTGATGGCTTTGTTTCTGTTCATTATATAAAATAAAACATTTTAAACTGAATATATGACAAAATTGCTGTCAACAACAACTGTTGAACAGATAGTTATTTCTTATTTATAAAGACGGTTAATGTTTTAGACTTTTTAAGTTTGAGCACAGAATTGAGTTGAGCATGAAAAAAGTTTTATAATTACGGGGCATGATCAGATGGCATACCATGGAATAACAGACATATCACATGAAGTGAAGGGTTAACCAGTTTTAGTTGGGCTCCGGGTGTAATGTATGAGAAGTGTGGTAGGTTTTACATCAGATAAAACAATATACATGTGTCATTGATCAATATTCTTTGATATAATTTTAATGTTCAAAATATGTAGGTCAGCTGTCATATCCACACAGTCTGATCAGGATCTTCACTGTTTGCTATTAGATTAATAAGGTTATTTCTGACAACTGACTGCATTAATGTGCAGGCTGATCTGGATCTACTTAGGTAACCCACGCCAAAGAAGCCGTATGCATGCAGTTAAGTGATAATGTAAAAATGCTGAATTTTTTCCTTTTTTTTTTGTCTTGACATTTTCAGACACTGGCCACGGAACTCTGTACACCTCGGCCAGCCAAGGAGTTGTTTATTCCGAATCTCTGCCGAAACATCTGTTCCCTAACTTCGGTGAAGTGCATGACTTTTACAAGGTGAAGTCCATGAAGGGCGTGTATATCACCAGTCAGATGAGTGATGATGATAGTATACATACAGTCATTACGTACGACCGGGGAGGAGAATGGCAGAAAATACCAAGACCCGACGGGGCGCCCTGCAAAGACGAATCTAAGGTAGGTCCAAACAGATGTTATTAAGTATAAGGGGAGGAGAATGGCAGAAAATACTGAAACCCAACGCTCTGAAAAGACGAATCTAAGGTGGGTCCAAACAGATGTTATTAAGTATTTTGGGGAGAAGATTGGCAGAAAATACCAAGAACCGACAGGATGCCCTGCAAACTATTACTTTTAAACTACATGAGTCTTGACTGTATTCTTTAATGATAAATATTTAAACTGCATACTATTTCTGGATATGATGCATTATGTTGAGCTTGTATTATTTCTGCAGCAATACGGACAGTAATTTATTAAGTTTATATATAATACCTATTTCTACTTTCATTGTGCATAACAAGTTTATAAAGTGCCTATTCCTACTTTCATTGAGCAAAGAGATGGGCTTGGGTTATCAGAAATGGGAGAAGGTTTTCCAAATTAAGGGAGAAGTTTTCTAGTTTTTGGACTTTCTGCTTGAAACATTAAGGGAAAACTTCTCCCTTGGCTCAGTAGAGGGAGAAGTTTGCAACGTTTGGGAGACTATTTCTACCAAGTCTCCATCTAAGCCATTTCCCGGAGCATAACAAGTTTATGTACTGCCTGTTTCTACTTTCATTTAGCATAACAAGTTTATAAAGTGCCTATTTCATTTTTCAGGGCTGTTTCTTGCAAATACATGGCATGTACAGTGTAACACGTGGAGTCAATTCCATCATGCCTGCCAGTGAAGAATCTGCAATAGGGGTTATAATTGCACATGGTAAGTGCTTTTCTATTTACTGTAAAATCTGCAATAGGTGTAATTATTGCTCAAGGTAAGTGCTTTCTTAAATTAACCTTTTCCTCCTTAATACGCATTTATATGGTGCGACCAGTTTAGATCCAGATCAGCTGGCACATCAGTGTCGTCTGATCAGGATCTGCAGTGGTCGCTTTTTGGTAAAAAATAACCTAATAAATCAAATAGTCAACAGTGCAGATCCTGATCAGACGGCACGGATGTGCCGGCAGATCTGGATCGACACTGTTCGCTTATGCCGTAAAGGTGTGTATATAAAGGAAGAGGTTAATACATGTAGTGTAATAACACTATCATTCGTGGGGTACATACTTTCATGGATTTTATGGACAGATAGATCCACAAATATAAAACAACCACAAACTGAAGAATTGAACAAAATTGTAGTTTAGAAAATTGAGTTTCAGGAAATTAAAAACCCAGGAAGATGGTGCTTAAAAGAAAACTGTGAAATTTATGCCCACATTTATATATGGGTTTTATTATATGTGTGACCAAAATGTACTACAAATTTCGATTTCAGTTAGATTTTGGCTTGCAACCAAAACATCAAACATGATGTGCTGAATTTTTCGTTGAGAAGTAGTGCTGAAATATTTAATTGACAGAACATTGTTCATTGTTAATCACGCCTTCAGGTTGCTTTACTTAAAGCCACACCTTTTGTTATTGTTTCAACATTTGCAAGGGGAATGAACCCACTGTGATAAAAATTTGATTGACAGCAAAATTTGATAGTAAATTACAGTGTCTTTTGATTCTTTTGGCAGTTCCAACAGTTGTTGCATGAGAAAAAACATTGTCGGCATCTTGTGAAGTGCTGCAGTGCAACAGGTGTTTCAGAGGTTGCTCGCTGGGTCAAAATCTAATTGAAATCGAAATTTGTAGTAAATCCAGATCAGCCAGCAACTTGGTGCCATCTAATTTGGAGCTTCCCCTATCACTTCTTGGTCAGAAATATTCTTATAAATCAAACAGTAAACAGTGTACAGTCTAACCTGTGTGTAGCAGCCAGCCAAGGGAAGCAGCCAATTTGGCTGCTGTAGGCAGGTGACCTCTGATCGGAGGGTCAGAGGAAGAGGAATGAAATGTGAAGCCTGTAATGAACAGGACATACAGACAATTAATCAGTTTCACAATCTTGAATTACAAATTGAAATTTGGTCAAGAAACCATGGTGTGTTCTAGCAACATCAGTCAAAGTAAGAGAAATGCTGCAAGAACACAGTGATTTCTTAACACATTTTCGAATTGCCGGAACTGATTGAATGCTGAAACTGATTAATTGTCTGTAATACTGTATTGTTACAGCTTGTATGTCTCAATATACAGTAGAGCTCCACTATATCGCGAAATCCAATATAACGCAGTCGACACATGGATCCCATTTTTCCCCATAAAATGATAGTAAATATCTATCAAAGGCAAATTTTGCATAATGAAAAGGGAATAAAGGTGAAGTAACAATTGTCAAAACCGCATTAATTGATAAAGACAATGATGGTCGTTCAGTAACGTACTGACAATTGTTGAAAAAAATTGCATTTATTCTTAAGGATCTGTTTATTATTGTTTACTATGTTTCTTTAAAAAGCAAACTGTCATAAAATTGTTGAATGCTGTCCAAACACTGGGTCACCTTATCAAGGATGCTAAATGGTTACTGAATGGTTTATTTTCGCACCTACTTCCGATTAAATTCAACAGGAGCCGAGCTACGTAAACATCTTTAATTAATAATACTGTTCGCACTTTTATGCAAACAGCTAAACTAGAAACAATATTAAAATTGTAATTAACTATTTATTATCAATTATCAAATACAAACATATGGCGCCTAGCGTTCACAATAATTAATTAACAATTACAACGGCTTGTTTAAAAGCGCATTGATTAGCTATGATTGGAAGCAGGTGCGCGTAGTTTAGCGGTCACGTGATGCTCAAATGAAGGGTATCCGACACCTTCGCAGAAAATAAAAAATGGCCGATGTAAAGGGTCTAATTTCCGGGCCAGGAGGCAATTTCCATGGCTGCTGACCGCGGATGGCAGGTGACCGCAGAATTAAGTGATAGAATAGAAGGAAATTTGTCGGTGGCGTCACAAAATGGCCGCTAAACAGAGGTGATTGCAGTTCGGAGGTGAACGTTAGGACAGGTTAGACTGTAGATACTTGCCTTATGGCACAAATAAATCAAACAGTAAACAGTGTAGATCCTGACCTTATGGCACAAATGTGCTGGTTGATCTAAGTCTACAGTGCTCGGCTATGGGATAACAGTCATATTCCATGGAGTAAATGTTGAAGCCTGGTATTCTAACGCTGAACATGAAGGCATAGTGATTGTGATGTTGTTCTGTTTGGCAGGTCATGTAGCTGATGCTCTACAGGTCACAGAACCCGATGTGTTCGTGTCCAGAGATGGAGGATACACCTGGAGTCTGGTAACAGTCTTCCGTGTTATTATATATATAACCCTTTCCTCCATATATATGCATTTTTACGCCTGTGCAAACAGTGTTGATCAAGATCAGCCGGCACATCCGTGCTGTCTGATCAGGATCTGCACTGGTCGCATTTTGGTCAGAGATAACCTAACAAATCAAAAAGCGAACAGTTTAGATACTGATCAGATGGCTTGTGTTCGCCCTAGCAATTAAGGTGTATCTATGGAGGAAAGGGTTTAATGAGGCACTTCACAAGAAAAGGTGTCTTAAGGAAATTTAGGTTATTCTTTGAAATGTCTTCATTAAGTCAACATTCCTGGTTTTGTATGTTGGAGTAATAATAATATTCTTTAGTCTGAAATTATGTATAAATTATGAGAAAATAATTCATTATTATGAGCTAGCAGCGGTAATCCAGTGGTTGAACGCTTACTTAGGGATTGTGTGGTTCAGTATTCGAGCTCCAGACCAGCCGCTCTTTCCTTGAGCAAGAAATTAAGCCTTCATTGCTTCTCTCCATCCAGGTGTATAAATGGGTACCTGTGAGGAATATAAGCCAATGTTTCCTGGCTGCCTCAAGCACCTACTGTTAACAGATGACTTAGATCCAATGATAAGCATATAAATGAGAGTCAGATGAATATGTTCAAAAATATACCAGACTATAAATCTTCGGCCTCTGGCAAGTATAACTACCCTTGGCCCAATAACAAGGTCAGTATGAGTTCAATTGATCAATAACATTATAATATGAGTTCTGTCCTGTTAACAGTCCCTGAAAGGATCGCACCACTACCAGATAGGGGATCATGGCGGACTGTTGGTGGCCGTGTCAAAAACGGAACCTCACCCCAAAACAGTCAAGTTCTCTCTGGACGAAGGAAGATGCTGGCACGAGTACAACTACACAACCAAAAATCTTAAGTTTACAGGTATGTCATCTGTTTCCCCTTTCAGGTTTTCCAAATACTGAACAGAACAGAACAGAAATTTTATTTCAACATAAGCATATAAGCTTATTGTCATACATGAAAAAATACAGTTACGTGCAGTGAGATACTTACAATATAACAACAGAAAATTGCAATTGTGAGTGTATTCATTTTGGAATAAATACAAACAATTAATTTGATAGGTTGTGTACAATATTAAAATTTAACAACAGTAGCAAATGTAAATATCTATCTAAATGTTTATGATTTCATTCCTTAGTTTAAAAGCCTTTGTGAAATTTTTAATGTCTTTAATATTTGTGGGGTATTAATTTTTAGAAGATCAATCCAAGAATTTAAAAGCAACTCAAAATAAAGAACTAAACATTAACAGATTAGAAATTTGAGATCCATGAAATGTATAACCCATGAAAATGGTGGCTTACAAAAAACTATGAAATGTTAAGTTTGCTTATATACTGGTAAGTGCATCTACTATATCTACAATAGGGTTAAGTCAAATCAGGTCAAATCAGGTACAGGTCTTGACAAAATGTTTAAGATAGAAATATATTTCACCAAGTGAGTTCCGGAAATCATATTTTCACAAGTGGCGAAGCCACAAGTGAAAATATATAATTCTAGAGTTCACGAGTGAAATATATTTCTATCTTTCTCTGGTTAAAACAAATTTTCTTTTTATTTTATGCTTTTCTTGCACATTTTGTGTGAACTTGACAGAAAAATTGCATGAAATGGCACTAAAAATGTTTGTTAATGACCTGAGATCATGACGTCATGTACCCAGACTTAAGCCCGTTTTTTAAACATTCTCATTTGGAATGTTATGTGCGTTTGGGTACCAACGTGAAAAAAAACGACAGCGAAAATAAAAATGATATTCAACTGTTTAAAAATAGTGAGATACCACTTTTTTCTCTGGGAAAATTCTAATGAGCATATAATAAAAGCATATAATAAAATTGACTGATCCAGGAATATGGATTGTGTTATTTCGATATTTCATACTTTGTCAATCCTGATTGCTGCGATCAGGGTCTTTATCACAGTCAGTAAGCCTCATTTGTCATGTGCCCAAGGTTATAAAGCTGAGCATGGAAACCAGTCTCAAATCTCAAGCATCTGATTGGCTGAAATGGCGACTGGTTGCCATTTAAGCCAATAAGATGCTTGAGATTTGACAACTGGTTTCCAAACTCAGTTTTATAACCTTCAGCCATGGTGTATCATGGTGTTTCACAAAATTACATTCTGCTGACAGCATGGAAACCAGTCTGAAATCTCAAGCATCTTATTGGCTGAAATGGCGTCCAGTAGCCATTTCAGCCAATCAGATGCTTGAGATTTCAGACTGGTTTCCAATCCACAAAATTACATTCTGCTGACAGGTTTGTTGACTGAGCCCGAGGGGAACAGTACCGTATTCCTTCTGTGGGGTTATGTTGAAGAGACAAAAAAGTGGGAGGTGCATGTCATAGACTTCCAGAAGGTTATACCCAACAAATGTGGAGGTAGGAATTGAAATTACAAAATTCTATAGTTATGCCCTCACAGAGTGGGAGGCATATAGAATTGCACTCTACCGTACGTCCATCCGTCTCCCGAATCTTGTGCCATCAACTCCTCATGAACTATCAGGTAGATTTCTTTTAAACTTGCACAGATGATCAAGCAGGATGTGTAGTTGATGGTAAAGAAAAGATTTTTTCTTGCAACCATTTTCCAGAGTTATGACCCTTTATTTTGGGGAGCATCTAGTCGCCGGATTGTCCGTCAGTCTGATTCATGTCCGGCCCATAACTTTTTTATTTGAAGTCGGATTTTAAAATTATTTCACAGACATGATCAACAATGATCAAAAGCTCTATGATTCTTTAATCAAGACTTAGAATAGAAGACGGGAAAGTGTCTGTAATGTTGCTGTGCAAACTGTCTTCATAACTTTCTTAGAACAGGAAAATTTGTCAAGTTAAGGATTCCTTGCCCCTTGATTATAAAACTTTTTTCATGCTCAACTCAGTTCTATGCTCAAACTTAAAATTTTTAGAACATTAATATACTTCAAAAATTAGACACTACTGTCTGTTCTACTGTTGTCATTAAGATCAACTGTGTCATATTTTTAGTTTAAAATGTTTCAATTTGGATAATAAAAGGAAGCCATCAAATTTTCATAGTCAAATTGAGTTGAGCATCAAAAAAGTTTTATTATCATTGGGCCTGATCTTTTTGTTTGTGAAATAATTAAAAAATAGTTTTATTTAACTGAAGCCTAGATGAGACATATTGTCAAGAAAAATAGTGCTTTTGTAAACAAAACAGTTAACCCATACCCTTAAACAAAACAATACATACAGACCCTTAGACAAAACAGTACACCCATACTTGATACTTCATACTTGAAGACCACTTCTACTGAGCAATACATTCTTTATATGCAGCAAATGATTACGAGACATGGGAGGCCCACGTTACACTTAGACTTGACGAGGGACAGGAAGCAAGGGGATGCCTTCTAGGGGTCAGAGAAACCTTTCAACGCCTCAAGAAAGATTCCTGGTATGAAATTAGTTATTTATACTCCAGAAAATTAAATGAAGCTTGGGCTTTTTCTGCAGGCCAGATATCTATTAATAGTCTCACTTACATTAATACAAGTCTAACTTGATTGTCTCCCTTATTTTAACCATTCTTAATTCTAGCACAGATACTGAATGTTCACAACTGTTTCAAATGAAAAAAAAAATCCCAAAAGGTGGTTTTGTTTATTTTATTTTAAAAAGTTTATTATTATGTTGCAGAGTGAATACCAAAACTGGTATTCTCATGTGCGACACAGCCTGCTGTAAATATGAAGTTTTGTATTCATAAGTAAAATAACTGATATTTCACTTAAACTAAGAAATTCTCTTCTGATTTTTCTGCTATCTGTATACACACTGATGCATAGATAGTCAGACAGACATCCAATGCTGAAGGATATAAAACTAAGAGATATCTCAAGCATCTGATTGACTGAAATGGCGACCAGTAGCCATTTCAGCCAATCAGATCCTTGAGATTTGAGACTGGTTTCCATTCTCAGTTTTATAATCTTGTGGCCTGAGCTTGATGTAAGAGTATGTTTTCTATAATTGACAGGTGCTACAATGGGTTTTGGTATGAAGTAAACAGCACAAAGGAGACTTGTAAATGCTTTAGAGAAGATTATGAATGGTAAGTAATCAGTCTGTTTCTTTTTCACAAGTTGTCTGACTTTTCGCAAATAACAATAATGATTATTAATCTCCACAATAATCACTTATATTTTTTCCCAGGAGCTGTGGGAGAGTCTATTTCTGACGGATTTCATTTAATTAATTTCTGTCGTAACGTTGGCAAACGTTTTATTATTTTATTTTCCGGTTTCATTTAACATTGTACCATAGCAAGTTTTTTTTAGAGCAAATAAATTAACAATTGCAATTACAGATAATAGATTGTAAATAGTAAAAACCCTTAGTTAAGACCCCCCATAATGAGGCCACTTTTTTAAAGCTCCATAATACAATTTTTTTCTTTTTTTCTACCCCACATTTAGACCACCCAACTGTAAAAACCACTTTGGTTTAGTGCCAGAGGTGGTCTTAAAGCAGAATTTCACAGTATATTTTAGTTTATATATCTATTCAGTAAAACCTGCTGTTAGCAGTGGCAAAAACATGATAGAGAATATGCTGTTTACATCAGATGCCTGGTTTAACTATTTACTCAATGGGATACGGCTTATACTGTTAAATCATCAATATTCCTGTGATACTATTATTGTATCATTTAATTGCGGGGATCAAATTTCGTGCAAATGACATAATTGACATCTTTGTGAGGGCTTAAATTCGTACTCTTGTATTATTTTTTCAAGACTAGATCTTCAATGGTTTAATTACACTCAGTTTTGATTTACGTACTTTAGCGTGAAATATATAAAAATTAAACCACTGCGAAATATAATGATACCACAGTAATTTTTGTAGATTTCATGGGCAGATTAATCCACAGATTTAAAACCACCACTAAATAAATAACATAAAAATAGTTTAGAATATTGAGTTTCACATAATTACAAGCCTACAAAACCATGAAAACTATAAATTTTTACGCCACGAATATTAGAATATGAAAACGTTTTGATGTAATGTACATGATCATTTTTGTCTAGGTTAATATTAAGTGATTTAGACAAGGCATATGAGTCAGTACTGCTATTTATGATGTATCATGTGACCACGTTTAATCCAGTGAGAAACTCAAAACCAATATTTTTTAATAAAAAATATATTTGTCTTGCAGTGACTATGGCTACTTCCGACCCGGTGGTAGTGATGATTGTTTAAAGGAAACAGAGTTCAAAGGGCCAGAGGTGGATATATGTCTGCATGGACATCAAGAAAAAATTGTCTCCAAAGGGTAAGTGAAGGTTTAATGAGCTTACTATGATAGCATTTTATTTCATTGATTACATGCCTAACTCAAAAATTACAAATCTACAGATTGCATACTGTTATAATATTCCATACATATTGACCTCCTCAAAAGTTGAATGTTGTCGCTTTGGTAAGTTATTGTTATATCATAGTTGTTTTTTAGACAATGTGAACTCAGTATTATTTGTGGGGTACTTATTTTCAGGGATTTTGTGGTTAAGTCAATCTACCAATTTAAAAGTTTAACAAAATATAGAACTGTAATAAAAACAGAAATTTTAAACAATTGAAAACCATGAATTCGAGTACTCATGAAAATGCCATTTTACTGATAACAGTGAAAATTTAATGGCAATGAAATTTATTGCAATTTTATTGTATCAGGGCTCTCACTAGAGGGAGACTTGGGAGAAGTGATCTCCCAAAAGTGACCTGACTTCTCCCTTCTTTGAGCTGTTGAAGAAGTCATTTTGTATAAACTATATAGGCAAAGAATGCTGTTGACTGGCAGGGTTAAGCTGAGTACTGAGGTTCCGTACTCAAGTAAGTACTGAGTACTGGATGCTGAAGATGTGCTCAAGTAAGTACTGAGTACTCACTTTTATGAGTGTACTTAAGTAAGTACTGAGTACTACTTATTGTAATGACTGCTCAACTGCAGATTTCTTTGTAAAATTATGACAAAACTTCACCCTGATTTGCAAGTCTAGAGAGAGCTCTGTATATTTCATTTGTTTTTCAGGTATAGAAAGATACCTGGTGATAAGTGTCAGGGCGGCTTCCTGCCTTCTTCAGAAACCATTGATCTAAACAAAGTCTGTGATGAGTTTGGCAAATCAGTAGTAGAGATTGATGAGACTGACCCTAATGTGAGTCCACAGTCTTTGTTATTGTTGTTCTACCCTTAACCTTTACCCTTTACTCATATATACAACTTTTTCTTTGCATGGGAGAACAGTTTAGATCCAGATCAGCTGGCTTATCCATGCAATCTGATCAGGATATTCATTTTTTGCTTTTAGATTCATAAGGTTATTTCTGAGAAAGAAGCGACCATTGTAGATCAAGATCACATGGCACAGTTGTGCAAGATGATCTGGATCTATACTGGTCACACACACCATAAAACCTGTATAATTATATATTCTGTTTACACTTAACCTCAATCTCTGTAAAAACATTTGTTGGGACAAACTTATATGTTAAAATAATAAATAACACATTTTCCAGAGTTGAGATGTTGTTTGTTTTGTTTTTTCAAATAAACTTAAATATTTGATCAGACTTATTTAACCCTTTACTGTGTTATTTTGTGTGGCCAGTTTAGATCCAGATTAGCCAGAACATCTGTGCTGTGAATGAGAACTGGTCACCTCTTGTAATGTATCTTTAGGTCCTGGTAAAGGTACTGGGCCAATTAACCCTAAACCTTTTACTCCATAGATACTCCTTAACCCTTTCCTCTATATATACACCTTTTTTTACGTGTGTGCGACCAGTGTAGATCCAGATCAGCCGGCACATCCATGCATCTGATCCAGATCTAAACTGTTTGTTTTTTGATGTGTTAGGTTATTTCTGACAAAAAGGCGACCAGTGCAGATCCTGATAAGATGGCACGGTTCTGGATCTACACTGGTCGCTCATATGTAGGAAAGGGTTAAACACATGGGCGAACTTTGTAGATCTAGATTAGCTGGCACATACATGCCGTAAATCAGGATCTTCACTATTTGCTTATGATTTATTATTACTATTTTGATTTATTAGGTTATTTCTGGCGAAGATGTGACCAGTGCAGAATCAGATCTGACAGCATGGATGTGTTAGCTGGTCTGAATCTACACTGGTCACACATATAAACATGTGTATATATGTAGTAAGGTGTTTTCTCCTTGGGATGTGGCTGTTATCCTTTGGGAAAACAGTGTAGATCCAGGATCTGATGGCACAAACAAACAAACATATGCCATGGAGTAGAAGTAAAAGACAAAAAAGTTTTGATACCTTAACGTACCCTGCTTTGGTGCTGTTGATAGAGAACATGTTAACATTTTATTTATATTCATTTTGAAAATCATTTGTTTTTATGCACTCACAAAGTGGAAGTCATATAGAGTTGCACTTGTTTGCCCCTTACATATGTTCGTCCCTGAAATCTTGTGGCATCAACTCCTCATTAACTATCGGGCCAATTTCTTTCAAACTTGCACAGATGATCAAGCAGGATGTGTAGATGATCAAAAAGAAAAGATATTTTCCTGCGACCAATTTTACACAAGTTATGACCCTTTGTTATAAATGTTGTTGTAGCAGTGGGTTCATCAGTGTCGGAGGACAAATTCTAGTTTATTTTGTTTTAACTGCAGGCCAGCTCAAAGGAGACAAGCCTCGCCAGGTTTGGTAGTGGAATAAAGCTGCTGGCTATTATATTGGTGATACTGGTATTTGCCCTAGCCTCCATAATGGGCATCTACTTTGTCAGGAAATTTATACTGCTTAGAAGACAGTAAGTATGAGGATATAATAAATAAGATATAGAGGATATTTGTTTCTGCCAGTAAAAAAAGAAATATATTTCAAAGAGTGAGCTCTAGAATTTGTGTATTTACAAGTCGCATAATTATTAAAATATGTATATTTTTGCAGTCTTATTTTGTTGACATTTTATTTGTTAATATATTTACTCATTACTAAACTTGATTTAGTTACACTGTTCGTCAATATAATGTTATAAGAAATGTGTAATAAGCAATGTCGTCCGCCTAACATTCATCTGCACTGGTTGCCTCTTTTGTGAGAAATAGCAATGAATCTAACGTAATTGCTGATCTGGATAAACACAGTTTGCCGTTTCATAACAGCCATATCCCATGAAGTAAAAGGCTAAAATGTATGAAACTGAGTAATTATATTTGAGACCTACACAATAAAATACTTAAAAGTTTCTTGATTTTATTTCAGTCGAACTGAGTACCGCTACTCCTTGTTGAACCAATCAGAGCAGCAGAATCTCATGGCAGATGACGATGATGCAGATGAACCTGGAAATCTGGAGAAGGATTTAGACAAGGCCCTCTCATCCACTGTAAAATATCACGATTCAGATGATGAGGTATATTTTGTATTTTAATTAACCCTTTACTCCATAAGCATTTTATCACATGTGCAAACAGTTTAGATCCAGATCAGCTGGTGCATTAGTGCTGTCTGATCTGGATCTACTTTAGTTACTTTTTGTCAGAAATAACCTAGTGAATCAAAAGTGTTCAGTGCAGATCCTGATCAGACAGCACAAATTCGCCAGCTGATCTGGATCTACACTTATCGTCTGTAGGATGACAGCCATATCTCATTGAGTCAAGGGTTAATGCAGATTCTTAAGCTTCATGCCGCGGTAAATACGCACAGATGTATTGTCCTCATAACAGAAGCTATTGTATAGTTGATTTTCATTGGGATTCAATTTCGTGCACTTTTCTTTGTAATGAAAAGTTAAAAAAATTTTTTTATAGATTTTTACTAACCTTTAAAGCTGCAATAATCACTAACCTTACCATTACTTGCACTCGTCAGGACATGGTGTCGGAAAAAGTAGACAGCAGAAGTTTTTGTTAACATTTTTAAGTTCACTTCAAAAATCAGTATATGATTTTACATTTGTTATAGGAGCTGAACAGAGAAGTGCGCCCCTCCACAACAGGACTCTCAACAGCAAGACAGAATGGGGTCCTCAAGAAGCCAACAAAAGATACAAATCCTTTTGGATCTTATCATGATGATTCCGATGATGTGAGTTTACACAGTTATGTGAATCTTTATAAATACTGTGGTATCATTTAATTTCGCGCAAAAGCCTTAGAAAGATATATATACATGGCCATGTATTCACACAATTGTGTTTTTCTAATAAAACATATTCTTAACGGTGTGATTTCCCTGGGGTTTAAATTGGCACATTTACCGCAGCACAAATGTTAACCCATGCAAAATATGATTCCACAGTATCACAGCTTAGTGGGGTGACAGTAAATATTTTAACCCAGGGAATTAATGTTGACCAATATAAATACTTGTTGGGCTGTGATAGCTTTTTTGCATTCAAAATTCTGACTCCATGAGGGCTCTGACCCATAGAGGTGAGGGACCAAAGATTGTCAGGCAATGGTCTTGACCTGTTACAGTGAAGATCATGTCATTTCTTTCTAACACTTAACCCTTTCCTCCATAGATACACCTTTATAGCATTGGTGAATAGTGTAGATCTAGATCAGTGCCCAAGGTTATAAAACTGAGCATGGAAACCAGTCTCAAATCTCAAGCATCTGATTGGCTGAAATGGTGACTGGTCGCATTTCAGCCAATCAGATGCTTTAGATTTGAGACTGGTTTCCAAACTCAGTTTTATAACCTTCAGCCCAGCTGGCACAAGCGTAAAATCATTTATATATGGAATAAAATCAATTAATTATCAGGATCTTCACTGTTTGCCTTTAAATTTATATGGTGTTTTTTTCTGACCATCAATATCCTTGTCTGATCTTGATCTTCACTGGTCTCCCATGTGGTAAAAGGCATATATATGGAGTGTTAACCCTTTCCTCCATATAAAAACCTTTATGGTATGGGCGAACAGTGTAGATCCAGATAAGCCGGCACATGCGTGCCGTCTGATCAGGATCTGCACTGCTCGCTATTTGATTTAAAAGGTTATTTCTTACCAAAATGCGACCAGTGCAGATCCTGATCAGACTGCACGGATGTGCTTGCTGATCTGGATTTACACTGGTTGCACATGCATAAAAATGTGTTTATATGGAGGAAAGGGTTAATAGTTACCCTGGTACTTTGCAGCTCTAAATACTTATATTTTTATTTTTCAGGATATGTTAAGTTAATGCAAGCCTTGTCAAGCGAGAGTCTAGTAAAGACTTCACAACATTACCAGACGTTGTTATTCGTCACTCGGATATTTAGAAATCCATGTCATCGAGAAATTGGCAAAATCACTGTGATTCATGTTCATTATAAATGTGACTTTCTTTTTCATTCTGTCGTTAAGATCTGATCATTCAGTGTAAATAGAGGGTTTAGTTGTTGTTGTTTTTTATTTCTAAACCAAATAACTTGCGTATAATATGATATCATTCAATTTTTTGTGGTACATAATTTCTCTCAGAAGATCGTAATGATATTTTTGTGCAGAAGTCTTATTCTCATAGTTATGCACTACTGTACTCAATAGATAAAGAATGTATGGCGACATTACTTGCAATATTTTGCGAACACGTTGATCTAAAACATAAAAAATCTGCCAAGGAATTCTCTACGTTACTGTAACAAATGTTGTATTATGGGATTGTGCAACGCTGTCTTGCAGGGAGTGTGAAATGGAAAAAAAACTAGAGTCAAAGTTTACACTGCATTTCTTTTTCTCTTGAGTACATTATTCAGATGAGAAAGGTGATGACATGGTAAAATTTGCTGTGGTTTGGTTTTTGGGGCGATTTTCTTTGGTGCGAAACATGTGAAAATTTAACTTAATGCAAATATTCTTTCAAATGAGTGGTTTGGGACAAAAATGGTTCTTTGTATATGACTGAGATTCTCTTATTTTGTTATGACTTGTATATAAAAAGTTCTTTTGTCTTTCATATTTATGTTTATATTTGTCTTACGTTGTGAATATTTTTAGACGGATAAATCACAAAATGGAGAATAAAGCATTAACAAATGTTCATCTGCTAAATTTAATGATGTTAAATCATAAATTTCTGAAGCATTCCTGTTTAACATGGCTTATATTCCAAACCCAAGTACATATTGAATCTTCCTACCAGTATATAATTTCATTTAACCTTTTACTTCCTGGGATATGGCTGTTATCCCATGGGCCGACAATTTAGATCCAGATCAGCCACAACATGATCAGGATCTGCACTGTTCACTTTTGATTTATAATCTGGATCATAAATGTATATATAATGTGCCATCAGATCAGGATCTGCTCTGTTTGCACTTTGATTTATTAGGTTATTTGGACCAAGAAGCGAATAGTGTTGATCCTTATCAGATGGCATGCATGTTCTACACTGGTTGCCTATGTGATAAAAGGCTTATATATATGGAGTAAAAGGTTGAATACTCTTCACAGTGTATTTGTCAAACATTAATTATAAATTCTGTTTTATGGTCTTGTGTGACATGTGTGTGTTTTGATTGAAGTGAATATTTATTGCACAACATTCCTTTTTTCACATTTTTTGCTTTGTTATATTTGATTAAGTGTAATGTGTTTTTGAAAAGAAATATGATTTTTGATGAAAAAGAAAATGCTCTTGTATTTATGCTTTAGAGACCATGTCTTTTGTTAAACATTCAGTGAAGTTGTAGACATATCAGTAACAAAATTACATTTCTTATATTTATTTAGTTATATTTTATTTTCACATACAGTAATGGGTGGTGTTAGTTTGAATGTTTTTGTTTTATAACAGGTCATTGGATACATGACATCTATTATTAAAACAGGGTTCTGATTAAACCAAACATTTCCATATTTAT
Organism: Corbicula japonica; assembly: GCA_038501625.1. Lineage (NCBI taxonomy): Eukaryota > Metazoa > Mollusca > Bivalvia > Venerida > Cyrenidae > Corbicula > Corbicula japonica. Next base: position 661,178 of record JAZAYU010000059.1, on the reverse strand, counting down.
CTGCTTAACCCTTTACACGATATATACGCATTTTAATGTGTGTGCGACAAGAGTAGATCCAGATCAGCCAGCACATCAATGATTTATTCTGGATCTATACTGGTCTTGTCTTGGACAGAAATAACCTAATGAATCTAAAAGCAAATTTTGTAGATCCTGATCAGATGGCACAGATGTGCCAGCTGATCTGGATCTTCACTATTTGCACATGTGATAAAGGCGTATCTATGAATTAGTGTTAAAAGAAGAGAAAATTGGTGTAAGATTTTAGCGATACATTTCTGATTTGTGATTTAATATCACAGGGCAGAATTTTCATGCAGGCACTTCAAATGACAATTTGTACCAACCTAAATTCCCGCAGTGTAGTATTTTTCTAAAACAAAGATATTTCATGATTATATTTTGCTAGGCTTTAATTTTGCACTTTTGCCTATTGCTAAAACTAAACCCATGTAAAATGGGCCATTCTCTGACAAACTGACCCTTGGGTCACAATAAAATGCATGATTTTACATCCCCTTAACAGTAAATGTTTTATTAATTTATATGTTGAGAATGTAACTTGCTGATTAAAATTAACAAACATTTGATTAAAGTTGTGTAAGGAGGAGTAAGCACCCAACCAATTTTAGTATGTCATAAGGGTCATTTTGTCAGAGACTGGCTCCAACACAATGATGCCACACTCGGGGTCAGAAGAGTTAAATGCGTTGAATGCCGGGACCGGAATTCTCAGTTTGTGCGAACCGGAAGTCGCTATTTGTGCGAACCGGAAGATTGGGAATAGTCAATTTTGGCGCCAATGTCCAATTGGGATTTTGAAATTTTAGAAACACTGTGCCACAGTATACAGAATTTCTTCTAAGCAAGGCCTACAGTCCTATAATCAAGTCCATAATAATCACGTCCATTTAAAATACTGCCTGATAGGAGAAGAAAGTAGTGGGAGGGAGTAGGGTGTGTGCAATTGTTGTAAATGCAAATTTTTACTTTTCAAGTGTTTGAAACGCAAGGGTAATTTTGAATGTCAGACTAAGAATAAGAAAGTGAAGTGTGCATCAAGTGTTATAATAAAACAGAATGTTCAGTTTTTATGCTAGTTTCATTCATCAACTTACATGCATTGCTATGTTCATGTTTTTGTTCCATTTGGTTTTATTTGTCATCTGTTTATTTCCTGTTTTTTACTCGGTAGCTTTACTAACCCTTAATTTTTCAACTTTTGTTTACTTAGCAGTGTTTATGTGATATTGTCTGATTCTTTCGACATGAATGGGCGGAGCTGACCTTTCCTTATGCATAATTACAGTCACATGATCAAAATACTCTCTAAGCTAACGTTACAATTTGTTATATAATTTTCTATTTCACTGCATATAAACCCTGATCTAACTGCAGTATGTGCAGACCAGTTTGGATCTACACTGCTTGCACATAATATTCAAGTTTTATCCATTAGTAAAGGCTGGTTTTGAAAGGGTTACACGTAAAATAAAATGTCTATGCAATTTTCGTTTGGAGAGAGTAAATGACTTGTAAAGTTTGTGATTATTTTGATGTATTAAAGTAAGATGAATAATATCATTGTTGAAAACTGTTGGTGAATATTTGCAGAACTAGGCCAAAGATCATAAAACTAAGATTGGAAAGTGTTAAATCACAAGCATCTTGAGGGTTGCATGCAAGACTGTCATAACTCCTTCTTTATTTCAATGTAGTTACGACAGTCTTGCGTGCAACCCTCGAATTCTGATTGGCTGAAATAGTGACCAGTCCCTATTTCAGCCAATCAGATGCTTGAGATTTGAGACTGGTCTCCAGGTTTAGTTCTTGGGCACTGTTATTGCTGACACTGTAAATTTATAATTGGTGTTGTACAAATTGTTTATTTAAGTTAGATGCTTCTTTTGATGTCCTTATTATGATGGTCTTTGCTGAACCGACATTGTTGCTATAGTGCAAAAAAGTTATAAACACAAAGAATATATAGAGGATACTGTTTGTCTCAGTGAAATATATTTTATTTCATGAGTGAACTCGAGAAACTGATATTTTCATGAGTGGCATAGCCACAAGTGAAAATGCCAGTTTCTGGTGTTCACAAGTGAAATAAAATTGATATTTCACTAAAACAAAAGAATTTCTTTTTAGTTTATGTTTTCTTTACAAAGAAATCGGTAAAAAACTGGAAACTTGAGAGTTTCTTGTTCCCTCTGGAGGGCCCCAAAAAGCAATACATTTAGCCGCTTAACTTTCAATCATTCCTGATGAAGCAATAGAAAATAGTTCTGAAATTCATCTCTGATTTAAGTATTTCAAACAGCTTATCTATCCCTATTGTTGAAAGAAACTGAAAAACAACATCAAAGGAGTAGGTTCGCGAAGGCCTAATATTGGCCTAAAAATATGTAAAATTTTAAATTTTGTTACATATCTTAAATTTTAATGCCACTGAATACATAAATAGTTATACTTTTCATATCTTAAAATTTTATATTGATTACTGCTAAAGGTGTTTGACAAGGGGCCATCAAAATTGCTAAAAATGAGGAAAATGTCCAAAAATTTATATTTTTGTCCATTTTCACAACAGATTTTAGAGGATTTCGATAAGGGCACACTTCTCGACCAAAATCAAATTTTGACCATGAATTCAGCACACATTTATACAAAGAAAATTCTTTAAATTAGTTTGGTCGAAGCCTGTGCCCAATATGAAAATCACCAAAATATGATGAAAATTTAACAAAAAATTGCATTTTGGCAAACATTTTCAGATTTCAGACATATATGACATACTTAATTTTTTTATTTTGGTTTTTGGGTTCATCTTCCCATTTTATCTTTTCAAGAAAACAACCATTATAGATTATAAAAAGCACACTTTCAGTGATGTAAATGCAATTTGAAAATTTGAGATAATTTTAGGCCAATTTTGAGCCTTCATGAATCTACCCCTTTGATGTAAATTATGCAGATTTTCAAAAGAAACATGCCATCAATGGTGTACCAATGAGAGGTCATAAGCTAAAAAAGTAGTGCGGCAAAATCAGTGAAAATAAAAATGGTATTCCACAGCACTCTCTTACACTATCAGCTCATATACTGTGTAACACGAGTGTAAGGAACGACAACTCATGCGAAGGAGATTGATTCCACAGTTTCAAAACAGTGGAATACCAGTTTTATTTCACTGAGAAAACACTATAATTCTTTGGAAAACATAAAATAAAAGCAGTTCTACCATTATTGCACTATTATTGCACTAAGGTGACGACACGTTTATGCCCTAAGAAGTGGGAGACATATAGAGTTGTATGTATATTCGTATGAATGTTTGTATGTACGTCCTCTACAAAATAGCCAGCATGTGTATCACCTCATAAAAGAAGAAAAGATTTATAGGGTTATGTGCAAGCAAAATTGAATAAAAGGTCAAACAGGTATGACATTGAATGAATGTAATTATTCTATTTTCATTCCGGGAACGATGGGGGGCTCAAGTTGTTTTCTGTTGGTCTGTTGTAGTATTTTATGTTAATTTCCTACTCTTGTTATTTTTGTATATTTTTGCTTTTGTTTTTGGTATGATTAACTCACTTTTTTGTTTATTTTATTATGCTTTAATGTACAAAAGATTACACAACTAATACATGTATTTGGACTTGAAATAAATAATTATTGAAATGTTTCTTTCCTCTTTTTTTTAGTGCCCAATGTTACCTTAACTGGCTGGTATACTAGGACAATTTGATAGAAACATATCCCAGTGATTTGTATAACCCTTTTATTTCATATGTACGGCTTTATGGCTTGGGCGAACAGTTTAGATCCATATTAGCTGTCACATCTGTGCTGTCTGATCTGTATCTACACTGGTTCCATCTTGGTCAGAAATAACCTAATAAATCTGAAAGCAAACATAGTATATCCTAATCAGATGGCATGGATATTCTAGCTGATCTGGATCTACGCTGTTTGCTTATGCAATAAAAAGCATACATATGGGGTAAGTGTTAAGCTTTTACTCTATGAATATGGGTAATATTCCATGTGTGACCAGCACTTTCTGGAATTGATTATCAAGAACATGACAAGATTTGGTACATATTGTTGTTCATGTTTTCGTCAAAATTGCTACAAGGTGGACTGAGTGACCCCAAAAAAAGGCAACTCAGTAAAACGAGACATTGATTAGTGTATAAATGCAGTCTAATGAGGGCTTAAGATCATACAACTAAAATTGGAGACCAGTCTCAATTCTCAAGCATCGCCATTTCAGCCAATCAGATGATTGAGATTTGAGTTGTGACTCCAGCTTAAGTTTTATGATCTTGGGCCCAGGACTATTGCCCAATGGTTCATGAGCAGTGGTTATGGGTTTCAGTGGTTTCTCTGCTGTCGATGTTGATTTTATTTTTAAACAAGATGGAAGACATCACATACTTTACAAAACAGTGCAGATCCTGATCAGACAGCATGGATAGCTGGCTGATCTGGATCTAAACTGTTTGCAAAAAAAAGTGTGTCTGCGGAGGAAATGGTTAACCATTACCCCCAGAGCCCTTCACTCTGGGATATGGCTGTTATTCATAGACAAACAGCGTATGTCTAGATCAGTAATCACATCCGTGTCATCTGACAATGATCTACACTGTTTGCTTGTTTATTATGTTATTTCTGACAAAGATATGAATAGTGTAGATCCTGATCTTACAGCACAATCGTGCCAGCTGATCTGGATCTACATGGTTTGCCCATGCTATAGAAGGCCTATCTTTGGAGTAAATGATAGTAAATGTTTAAGGTGAAAGAACAACACAACCAAAAATATATGTGAAACATGAATACCTCTATTGACTAAACAATCAACAACATGATTTCAATGTTCAAATGAAAGAAACCGTATCAACATACATCTACATACAGGGCTCAAGATCATAAAACAAAGATTGGAGACCAGTCTCAAATCTAAGCATCTGATTGACTAAAATGGCAACCAGTGGCAATTTCAGCCATTCAGATGCTTGAGACTGGTCTATCATTGTAATAGCATTTGTTCAAGGAAATTTTCATCTTTGATTCTACTGTATTAAGTATCTTTTAAACTTTTATTCCATGGGATATGACTTTTATGCCATGGGCAAAAAGTGTTGATCCAGATCATATGGCACATCTGTGTATTCTGATCTGGATATAAACTGTTAATTTTAGATTCATTACATTGTTTTTAACCAATAAGCTACCAGTGTAGATCCAGTGTCCAAGGTTTTAAAAACTGAGCTTGGAAACCAGTCTCAAATCTCAAGCATCTGATTGGCTGAAATGGCGACCGGTCCCCATTTCAGCCAATCAGATGCTTGAGATTTGAGACTGGTTTCAAATCTCAGTTTTATAACCTTGGAACCAGTTCAGATAGCACAGATGTTTGCCCATGCTATAAAAGCTTTATCTATGGAGTAAAGAGTTAAACAGATTCATTCATACGCTGAACTTTTTAGAAGGGATAGGCAAGGACAGGGAGAGTGGAATCTAAATGGAAGATATGGTACCAGTTATTCAAACATCTGTTCAATAAATTATCAACTGACAAAATATACATGTTTTCTGAAATAATTTTATATACAAACATTTCAAGATCTTTTCGAAATATCTTACTAAAAGACTTTACACAAGTGTAAGTTGGTAAATAAGTGCTTTCAAGGCATCGTGCATAAAATTATAAGAGTTTAAGTTGGTACATATCCGTACATATTTACCCTTTCCTCCATAAATACACCTTTTATCAGAGTGGTGAATGTGTAGATCCAGATCAGTCGGTATATTTGTTCTATTTGATCAGGATCTGCACTGTTAGCTTGTTGATTTATAAGGTTATTTCTGACAAAAAGCAACAGTGCAGATCATGAAAAGATGGCATAGATGAGACGGCTAATCTGGATCTACACTGTTTGCCTTGCAATAAAAGGTGTATACATGGAGTAAAGAATTAAAGGAATGTTAACATCTTGTATAAGATACCTTAACCCGAACTTTTAAATTTGTAATGTTCTTATAATCAAACAATGTAGAGGTCCTATTTTTATAATTTAACAAACTGCCTTATACAAGAAATGAAAATGGATTCTCCCCACGATGTATGCATGATGATCAGGAACAAAAAATAAGAAATAATTAAGTACAAAGAACATGTAGACATTTGACCACTAAATAACAATGCTCAATAAAGTGATAGGCTGGAAACAAGTGAAATTATGGGTTGACTAGAGAATGAATGAAACATGAATCGGTCCTACATGTAACTTCTTTAATGCAATTTAATTAACTCTTAACTCCATAATTACATACATGTTTTAACGCATGTGTGACCGGTGTAGATCCATATCAGCTGGCATATCCGTGCCATCTGATCTGGATCTGCACAGGTTGGTTCTTGGTCACACATCTCCTAATGAATCTAAAAGTGAACAGGGTAGATCCCGATCAGAGAGCATGCATGTGCCAGATGATTTGGATCTACACTATTCCCCTATGCAATTAAGATGTATCTATGGAGTAAAGGATTAAGAGAGTCTTGCTTGCAACCCTAGAACTGGAAAACTAAAATATGACATTTAGAAAAAGATTACAGGTTAATCCTTTCCTCCATATTATACGCATTTTTACGCATGTGCGACCAGTGTAGATACAGATCAGCCGGCACACTTGTGCCATCGGATCAGGATCTTCACTGGTCACATTCTGGTCAGAGATAACCTAATGAATTAGAAAGCAAACAGTTTAGATCCTGATTAGATGGCATGGATGTACTGGCTGATCTGGATCTAAACTGTTTGCCCTTGCAATTAAGGTGTATCTATGGAGGAAAGGATTAATGTGTAAATTATAATACCGGTACTTAATTAACCCTTTACTCCACAGACACAAATTTATTGCATGGGCAAACAGTGTAGATCCAGATATGCCGGCACATCCGTGATCTTCATCAGACTACATGAATATGTAGGCTCGCAAATCTGGATCTATACTGTTTGCCTATGGGATAAAAGCCATAAACCATGGAGTGAGTGATTAAACAAAACTTATTGAAAGAAAATGTTTCCCAATATAATTGTGGTACTTGTGATAAATTCCTCAGATAGATGCATTTTCGAGGGAATTAAGCAAGCAACAGGTTATTTAAGCAATCGCTGTGCCCAAGAACATGAAACTTAATCTGGAGACCAGTTTCAAATCTCAAGCATCTAATTGGGTGAAATGGTGACTGGTCACCATTTCAGCTTATCAGACACTTGAGATAAGAAACTAGTCTCCAATCTTAGTTTTGTGATCTTGGGTCCTGAGCTTAATGAGATTCAAAAACTATTTTTATTAAATTGGTTTTTATTAAAATGACAAAAATGTAATATGAACATCATAGACTGAATCAAAATCAACAGTTTTATTGTTAAAAAAGTCATGTCTTTCAAACCAATTAAACCTTTATTCCATACCATATGTACAGGTTCATTCACATCTGCAAACAGTGTTAATCCAGATCTACTGCACATCCATGCTGTTTGATCAGGATCTAAACTGTTCTCTTTTAACTCAGAAATAACCTAATGAATCAATGAGCAAACAGTGTAGATCCTTATCATACAGCTGGCTAGTCAGGATCTACACTCTTCACACCTGCGAAAAAACCCAAAAATAGCTGGAGTACCGGTAAATGGTCTACAGAGATTTACATACATTTTTTCCACTAACAATAAACGTAATAAAGAAAAGCTAATCTAGCTCGATATATATATGCAAAACACAAGAAACATCACAACGCTCAGCCTCCTGCTGCCTTTGTTATGCAAATAATAATTATTTATAGTATAGGTACAGGCCTGCCAAAACTTCCGCAAAATTTATATTACCCTTTACTCCATAGATACACTGTCATTGCTTGGGCGACCAGCGTAGATCCAGATCAGCCACAACATTTGTGCCATCTGCTCAGGATCTACACTGTTTGCCTTTAGATTTATGAGGTTATACTGACCAAAAAGAGCAGATCCTGATATGTTTGCACTGATGTGCCAGCTGATCTGGATCTACACTTTTTGCACACAAGATAAAATGCGTAAATATGTATTAAAGGATTAATATTCCTCAAGATATACACATTTTTACGCATGTGCAATCAGTGTAGATCCAGATCAGCCTGCACATCCATGCCATCTGATCAGAATCTGCACTGGTCCCATTTCGGTGAGAAATAACCTAATGAATCAAAAAGTGAACAGTTAAGATCCTGATCAGACAGCACAGATGTAGATCTGGATCTAACTGTTCGCCCATGCAACATAGGTGTATCTATGGAGGAAAGGGTTAAACAATACTTCTAACAATATAGAGCTAATAACCATATTAAACAATCCTACAGAAAAAACCAATAGATTTTAGCAAAATATGTTAGTTAACAAATCTCCTTGTTTAACTTTCATAGATCTGCTGTTGATAACTGGCTGATAACAAGGTGTCATCTAAAATACTTCAACAACCTACATTATACAAAACATTAATTTAAACCTATGTAAAATATTATTTTCATAAATTACATAGGATACAGGGTATGATCTTGATCTGGACAGAATAAGATACGGGATAAAAATATATAATTCACAGCTTTGGCGGCCCAGCTTTAATCAAACTTGAACAACAACAACAACAACAAAGTATCAGTACTGTGAGGGGATGTAGTTTGTTTGCACCTTTGATGCTCATCATAACATTACTCCATATATATTGTTTTTTCCACATGTGTGGCAAGTGTAGATCCCGATCTGCTGGCACATCTTTGCCATCTGATCTGGATCTACATTGATTGTGTTTTGGTAAGTAACTAATTAAAACTCAAACAATGTAGATCCTGATCAGATGACACTGAATCTACACATTTTGCACATAGGTAACATCGAAACCCCATTTTCTATTTTATTTTTAGACTAAATGATCCAAACTTGGTTATTGTAAGCAAGAACATAGTAATTCTTCATAAGTTTTTGTCAATACACTTCATTATAAGCTGCACACAAGTATTTCTCAAAATCAATCTAAATCTCTTGATGATAACAAGTTTTCCACTATTCTATGAAAAACTATTCATTAAAAATTGAATACTGAAATTTGTGGAAAATGACTTTGCCAAGACAAATTAGCATTCTGATGGTTGCGACTGTGTGGTTTTGTTCCAAGGTCATAACAGGACTATACTTCCTTGTTCTATTTTCAAGTTTCAGGTCACCCAATTCCCCCACTTTTTTCCCTGACATCACTAACAGAAACAATTATCTTTACTTTCAGTTGAAAAACAACTGCATCCTATTAGCAAAGGATGATAAATAAACTACACATAGCCATCCTAGATCAAAGTATGTTTACTACTTTCCTCCATTCCATATATACTCATTTTTATACATGTGCTACCAGTGTAGATCCAATGTAGATTTGTGACGTCTGATCAGGATCTGCACTTGTCGCATTTTGGTCAGAAATAACCAAACGAATCAGAAAGCGAACAGTTTAGATCCTGATTAGATGGCACAGATGTGCCGGCTGATCTTGATCTAAACTTCGCCCATGCAATAAAGGTGTAAAGGTATCTACGGAGGAAAGGGTTAAAAGCTTACTTTAAATAAAATAAATGTTTTCCTTAAAAGAGCTATCATTTCTTTTCACAGGGATCAAATTTAACGCAAAACACATAAATGACATTTTTGCACGGGCTTAAATTTGCAAACTTTAAATTCTCAAAAGACTAGATATTCCATGGTTTGATTTTACAAGGGTTTGATTTTACGTACTTTTCTCTTGCACGAAATATTTGCAAATTAAGCCACCCGAAAAATAAAATGATACCACACTATACAGATTTTAAAATCTGGTCTTTAAGTTATCAACCTTCAATCAGAGACTTGTGCCCAAGGTTATAAAACTGAGCATGGAAACCAGTCTCAAATCTCAAGCATCTGATTGGCTGAAATGGCAACCAGTGGCCATTTCAGACAATCAGATGCTTGAGATTTGAGACTGGTTTCCAATCTCAGCTTTACAACCTCCAGTCCAGTTTCAGTTCTCAAGCTGCAAAATGGTCAGTTGTCAGACTGTTCTCAATTTCAACCAATCAGGAAAGAAGATTATAAACTGAGACTGGATACCAGTCTCAAATCTCAAGCACATGATTGGCTGAAATGGAGAAAAGTCTCTAATTTTGGCCAATCAGATTCTTCAGATTTGAGACCGATTCCCATTCTCAGTTTTATAATCTTTGAACCATTGAGATTTAAGGCTGGCCAACTGTTTAATTTTATGTAACCAGTCTACAATATCATACAAATGAGATTGATCTGACTATTTACTCTAGCTTCTGATTGGTTCATTGGAAACAGGTCTAAATTTCAACCAATCAGATTACTAAGATCTGAGACTGACCTCTAGTCCTAATTTTTGAACAATGAGACCATACTTAGAGCTGCACAGCCACAGAGGCCCAAAAAGAATCCCCAAAACGCATCAAGGTGTTACTGGTTTTTGATTTTTTCAAGTATTTTGACAGGTTAGTGTGCATACTATGCCCTATTTCAAACAATAACATATTTTTCAGCCAAGCTCAATCAAAATCAAACTCGTCGTTTTCAAAACAAGTCTCTTCCTGGGCGAATTATGAGTCTCCTGTTGATAACTATTTTGTACAGCTTCCAAACCTAGATCACATGCTATGATTATCAAGAATATCTCATAATGTGTCAATATAGGACACACATGGTGTTGTTCTAGAATAAATGAAGAAAAATTCTGATGTTAAACATGACACATTGTCATGAACTTCCTGGACTCTTGATCACTTTCTTCAAAAGCGATTGCTTGATTGAAACATAATGAGTATTTTTTAGATACATAAGTGTCACATGTTCTAAAATTACAAGTTGTATTTAGTTTGCCTACATGCATAGTTTAACATTAATAGAAAGTAAAGATGAGTAAAGCATGGTGTAATGTAAAGTGCAGAAAGAACTGCCCTGTGCCAAAATTCGTCCAAAACAGATAGATTTCTGGTCTGTTTAGAATGCCAATATGATTATACAACATATATCAACTAGTTTAATAACTGAGTCGATACATAAGTTTTATTCCTGGAGATTTTTTATACACACAGGTTTGACAGAAGTGGCAACCATAACATGTTTATATTAAGTTGCCGAAGTCCCCAGAAGGAATGTTTCAAGTGTACCTATACGTAACACAAATACACATTTATATAATCAGCAATTTATGATAAAAGGTAAAGTGCACAACCCCAAGTATGTGTACAATACTCTAGCACCCCATAAGTATGTGTACTGTACTCTGGCATACACATGTGTACTATACTCAGGAAAACCCAAATATGTGTACCCAGGACTGACTTGACAATCAAGTCTCGTCTCAAAAGCTTTCAGCTTTATATTTATCTAACAATATAAGCATTTGTGTTTTGATACAGATAAATATAGATTTTACAACGATTAAAAGTGCTCTAAATAAATCAATTCAGAATCAAAATTACCAAATATGAGTTAACAATAAATTCTTGTGTCAAAAGCTTTCAGCTAAATATTTATCTTACAAAATAAGAATTTGTTATGTTTGAAACAGAATAAATCTATAGATTTTACAATGATTATAAGTGCTCTAAATAAATTTCAATTCAAAATTAAAAATACCAAATACGAGTTACATTGGTGAAAAAGCCAAACTTTTGCTATAAAGGATTTGCCATTATTAGGTGCTTAAAACTAGAAAAAACATAAAAACAAACTGTTAGAACTCCCAAACAAAACTTAAATATAACAAATACAAGCATTCTTATGAATAATTTCGTGACTGAAAGAATATCAAACGAGCTTTAAATATGGGGTACGCCATGTGAAAAGGTGTCTTCAGTTATATGCTTCAACATTTAAGTTTGTACTATACATGTATCTTGAAACCACTGACAATTGTCTACTATTTTCTTGCAATAAATATGTGATTTTGTTACCAGTGTTAATCAAATATTGTTATTTTTTTCCACAGCAATAAGAATTGTCGTCTGCTCAACTTTAAGACCTTGTTTCAAGATTTGACGTCTGTGGTTCAAAGACCTTTTCCCGTGAAATGCCCCACATGCGAACTTCTTATTTACATTTTCATTATTTTTAATTTTAAAATCCCAAGTCATCAATTCTACATTTATAAAAAAAAACATGCCATATGTAACAGACAGTAAAAAATCACCTGAAGGGAGATTTGGGGAAATTCACTGTAGCCTTTTAACTTCTCCTTTTACTACTCCCATAAAATGCTTTCATTCAAATTGTTAACCCTTTCCTCCGTAGATACACCTTTATTGAGTGGGCAAACAGTGTAGATCAAGATCAGCCGGCACATCTATGCCATCTGATCAGGATCTGCACTGTTTGGTTTTTGATTCATAAGGTTATTTCTGACCAAAATGCGACCAGTACAGATCCTGATCAGGCAGCACGGATGTACCGGCTGATCTGGATCTACACTGGTCGCACATGCGTAAAAATGCGTATATATGGGGAAAGGGTTAACTTCTTTCACTTCTCCCATTAAATGCTTTCATTCAAATTGTTAATATTACCGGGTTCAAGTATGACAGCAAGAGTAGTTGAGGAAAAATGTCAGCGATGAAAATGATGATACTTAATGAACAATGAACGCAAAACAGAGATGATGTTTGTTAAACTGACTGAAAATAAATATAAATGCAGATCCATCTTCAAAAAAATGTCATTTCCTTCCATTAAAGAACACACTGGTATTGTCTGTCTGACAGCAGAAATTATAATTATGGTTTTCATTTAAAATAAAAACATGACAGAATTCATATGTGAAATAATATTTTTACAAAATTTTAATATGGCATATTCTACTATCTTTGTCAATCCATACAAACCCTGCAGTTTACACATGCAGCAAACATATGTTTTTTTTGGTATTAAATTAATAATTTTAACCCTTTACCCCATATACACGTATAGTATACACATTTTGATGCATGTGTGACAAATGTAGTTTCAGATCAGCAGACATATCTATGCATGGATGTGCAGGCTGATTTTGATCTTCAGTGTTCGCCCATGCCATTAAGGGCCAAGGCGTATATATGGACTAACAGGTTAAATCCTAAAGTATCTGTTTTATTTACCTCATGCAGCCAACATGTAAGTCTTCAGAACTGTAAATAAGTGGTTAGAACTTTAAATCTTTAAGAATTTGTTGCAATCATATAGAGAATCATTGATACATATGTATGTTGAAATATATGGTTTTCATTCACTGTCAATAAACTGTAAACAGGTGTTATACAAAATTATAGTTTTAACAGTTGCAGTGCTCAGTAAGTAACTAAAGGCTCTTTCAAATTTTAACATTTTTAAATTTCAAATTTTAGGTTTAAAATAAAAATAATACCAATCTAGATAATTATAACATGAAATTGGATCATCTTGAATAGCAAGCAGATTCTGATTTGTTCTTTATTTGAAACAGTCACTGATTCCACCAAATGTGGTCTCATGAGACCTGTGATCTCCACAACATTTTGAAAATGCCCCTAATAGCTTTAACAAATAAATTTGTCACAAATCAAGAA